>JABMCL010003213.1:25000-35000 GCA_018857735.1 Alviniconcha marisindica | reverse complement strand
CAGACGTTTGTTTTATAACCGCCCACGTTGCTTAAGGCAGCACAGATAACACCAAAATCGTTTGAATGGTGGTGAAGTGTTGCTTAATGTCCTCAGATGTCAGTTGACATATTAGGGACAAGTTGCGACCAATGCCGAAGCACGGTTCAATAATTCTTTACGTCCACGGAAACCAGAAGGCTCGTTAGGACGGACAGCCCAGGACGGCCACCTCGACTCTCACACAGCTCCTGAACTATGCGTTCGTTTGAATCGAAACTCTCTCTCTTTTATACCCGGAGCGGACGCGTCTCATGATTATGTGCGTGCTTGGACGCTATGTCGCTTTCACAGCCTTGTTAGTATCCGAACCTTTCGGATGGCGTTGACCGCGTCGGTGGACAGATGCGCGGAGATAAGGAGTGTCCCTTCAGTGGCGTAACTATTTCTGGAAAAGTTTGGAAGAAGGTGCCGGAAAGCTACGTTCGGAGTTGGAAACAAACTAACATTGTCACTATCATCATCACCATCACCACCAACAAAACCAGAGTATGTGGAAATCTCACGGTTAACATCGGCCCACATGAGGATCTCCCTGACGTCTTCAGCGTTGATGACCAGGTCGTTGTTGGCGTCCAGGTAGTCGAAGATGACGTGGGCAACGACACGGTTCTGTCCGTAAGTCTCCACGTTGCGAGCCACCCAGTCAGCACGATTCACCGTGCCTGCAAGTACCAGTCATGCATAGCCAGTCAGCACCATTCACCGTTCCTGCAAGTACCAGTCATGCATAGCCAGTCAGCAAGACTCACCATGCCTGCAAGTACCAGTCATGCATAGCCAGTCAGCACCATTCACCGTGCCTGCAAGTACCAGTCATGCATATCCAGTCAGCACGATTCACCGTTCCTGCAAGTACCAGTCATGCATAGCCAGTCAGCAAGACTCACCATGCCTGCAAGTACCAGTCATGCATAGCCAGTCAGCAAGACTCACCGTGCCTGCAAGAACCAGTCATGCATAGCCAGTCAGCAAGACTCACCGTGCCTGCAAGTACCAGTCATGCATAGCCAGTCAGCAAGACTCACTGTGTTTGCAAGTACTAACCATGCATACCCAGTCAGCAAGACTCACCGTGCCTGCAAGTACCAGTCATGCACAGCCAGTCAGCAAGACTCACCGTGCCTGCAAGTACCAGTCATGCATAGCCAGTCAGCAAGACTCACTGTGTTTGCAAGTACTAACCATGCATACCCAGTCAGCAAGACTCACCGTGCCTGCAAGTACCAGTCATGCACAGCCAGTCAGCAAGACTCACCGTGCCTGCAAGAACTAGTCATGCATAGCCAGTCAGCTGCCATGCATACCCAGTCAGCACCATTCACCGTTTCTGCAAGTACCAGTCATGCATAGCCAGTAAGCAAGACTCACTGTATTTGCAGGTACTAACCATGCATACCCAGTCAGCAAGACTCAACGTGCCTGCAAGAACCAGTCATGCATAGCCAGTAAGCAAGACTCACTGTGCCTGCAAGTACCAGTCATGCATATCCAGTCAGCAAGACTCACCGTGTCTGCAAATACTAACCATACCTAGCCAACAGGACTCACCATGCCTACCCAGTCAGCAAAACTCACTGTATCTGCAAGTATCAACCACGCATTGTCTCTCCACACCAAGCCAGGCGATGAACGCACGACCAAGCAAGAGATGTACCGATTTATGCAGAGGGTGAGTATGTAATCTCGATTGGATTGGTTTTGTTTGTTTGTTTGTTCGATTTATGCAAAGGGTGAGAAATTTTAGTATTGGGTTTGTTGGTTTATTCGTTGTTATCAAGTAAGACCCACTGTGTCTGCAAGTACCAACCACGCATACCCTGTCAACAAGACTCGCCGTGCCTGCAAATCATGACTGACTATGCATACCCAGTCAGCAAGTACGCCGTGTCTGCCTGCAAGTACGAACTACGCATACCCAGTCAGCAAGACTCACCATGTCTGCAAATACCAACCGTGCATACCCAGTCAGCAAGGCTCACTGTGCCTGCAAGGTTCAACCATTCTCTCAGTCCGCACGACCCAGCGTGACTCCGAAATGAATAGCAACCACACTCAGTCGACAGACTTAACGTGCTTGCAAGTATCAACAATACAGAAGTATTATTCAAGAGTTCAGGACTCTGAGCCAAGTTCTGCGCACTTCACGTCATTGGTTTGAATTTCGTGACCATGGCCTGAGAGAGAGAGAGAGAGAGAGAGAGAGAGAGAGAGAGAGAGAGAGAGAGAGAGAGAGAGAGAGAGAGAGAGAGAGAGAGAGAGAGGGAGGGAGGGAGGGGAGACGAGACAGAGACAGAGACAGACAGACAGACAGAGACAGAGACACAGAGACAGGGACAGAGACACAGAGACATATATATATATATATATATATATATATATATAATATAATATATAATGATATAAGTATATAGAGAGAGAGAGAGAGAGAGAGAAGAGAGAGAGAGAGAGAGAGAGAGAGAGAGAGAGAGAGAGAGAGAGAGAGACTACAGACTATAGCTGCCACCCACCGGAACTCGTAAATTTGGTCAGCAGGTCACCAAGCTCGGCAGTGGTGATGATGTCATCGTTGTTGGCGTCCAGGTGGCTGAAGAAGAGGTCGTAGTCGTAGTCCACGTCGTAGGGCTTGCCCACTCTGAAACAGCCAAGCGCCGTTTAGGCCTTTAGCTTGGTTAAACTTGTTTAACGCCGAGTTGTCTCCGGAGAGGTACTGGCGGGGACAGAGATCACAGGAGGTGAGAGAAGAAAGAGACTATAAAATACCTGTCGTTAAGCTTTCGCCACCTGATTGACTACTGCATTCAGATGGGCAGTAATGAAGGCCATTTAACTGTTTCGTCTATTGTAACGGACAAAGTCACAAGACAGTGTCCACAGACCACAACCTTTGAAGAGAGAGGGGATTCGAACCGAGGTCCTTCTGCGGCTTACCAGCCTAACGCCTTACTGCTAGAAAAAAATTATAATCTGAAACAGAATGACTGCTAGCATTCTAAAACAAGATCCAAACACAAAAAGGTTCAAACGAACGCTTATTTATTTTAACACGGACACACAGTATGCAAATTTTCGGGGAAATCCCCTTTATCGAGCAACAAAACGACACTTAAACAACAGATAAACGGTCAAAAACGATGAAAAATGAAAGAAAAAGACTTATCTTGTTTTGGTTTAATTTTTACAGCTTTTTCGGTGCTTGGAATCAAATCATGCCAACAATCTTCCAAGCACCAAACAAGCTGTAAAAACTAAACCAAAAACAAAACAGGATATCCTACTAATAGCAGTTAAGCTATCAGAATGACTACGGTTAGTGAAACGTGCGTAAATGGAAATTAAAAACAGCCGGCATGGCTGGGGCACGCATCCAAAGAGTTACCTAGTTACCAAGCCAGTAAAACATCAAGCAGTTGTGGTTCCTTTATCACAGTCATTAGCATTCCACCCCAGCCACTCTACCTCTTTGTGACTTTGCTCCGCACAGCTACTGAAACAGCAGTTAGCGAAGTACACAAGTTGCTTCGCACTGGCGGGGTCCCCACCTCCTTCACATTGTTGTTCCGGCGGTGGTGACGGTCTCTTCGGTCTTTGCGGGTGGAAGTGCGCGGACGAGCTATTCACTCCCCCCCCCCCCCCCCCCCCCCCCGTCCCTAATAAGCCTCATGGTTTCTGTGGACGTTAAGCAACATGTCTACTTACTTACCACCTACTCCCTCGCCCCACCCCTGCCCCCACCCCCATCTATTCCCTCTTAGAAACAACAACAAACAAACAAAACCGGCTACCAACCAACCCGCCACAGAAGTAATCGCCTATAAGCCAATAATTATGGGGAACAATTAAGCCAGAAGTGAGCCGTCGACACACAGGAACTTACACGAAAGGCGTTGTTTTGTACTTGTGGACTCTCCTGGCAGCCTCCCCCACCCACTGTAAAAAGGAGCACAAAGAAGTGAATAAACAAACTGTTTAATGAATCAGTGAATCAAGCAGTTACCCAAACCAATCAATCGAACAACAAGGAGTCTACCCAATCAATCAAACGTGTATTGATCAATCAATCAGTCAATTAATCAATCAGATGCCGCATTTGAGTTTTCATAGCGGCATCTAACAATCTGGTTTCCGGTAGCTCGCATGATATCAATCAATGTTTTATTTTATGTCTGTTCACAGCGAGGTTATATTAGACACACACACACACACACACACACACACACACACACACACACACACACACACACACACACACACACACACACACACACACACACACACACACACACACACACACACACACACACACACACAAAAGAAAAGAAAACAAACAAACAACGCAAACAACAACAACACAACAACAACAACAACAACAACAACAAAAACAGACAGACACACACACACAATTATACTAGCTTACCTACAAGACTATGATGCTCGCATGATATAAATATCCCTGAGGGTCCTGTCTACCCATCAGAATTTTTACCACTGGCCCTCCAGGATATTTATATCATGCGAGCTACCGGAAACCAGATTGTCAGATGCAACTATGAAAACTCAAAAGTAACAAATAGCGAACATCTGAAAACGAAGCGTACGGGGCTTTTGTCCGTCTTGGGTTGAGGGAGAGGGTGGTGGGTGGGGGAGGGGGGGGGGGTAGACTTTACCCTCCCATTTTGTACAGATGAGACAATGTTTAGGCTACACGTGTACAGCATGTCAAACAAACGCTGGAGGACGACGCTAGTTCCACGGACACGTTTTACCAACAGGAACACCAGCTTCTACACTGGCGGTACGTACTTACAGTGTTCAGAGCCTTTTGGAAATCGTCAACGCTTGGTGTGTCTGCGACAGAAGAAGACAGAACGAAGGCAAAATGAACTGCAGTGTCAGTATACGTTAGACTGCATGTACTCAGCTAAACTGTCCACAGTTCACCGCATGCTCACGATAAAGTCTGAATAATGCGTCTGTATTTCAGATATTATGTGCTTCGCTCACTGTACATCGTCTGACAAAACCTGACTGTCCTGGCATCGCTAGAACTCAACGAACTGAGATAACACTTGACTGCGACTATAATTATAACATACCCATATCTATGGTGATAAACTCAACGGACGGAATGAAAACCTGACTGTGACTATATAATATACCCATTGCCGTGGCGATGAACTCAACGGACTGAGTGAAACCCTCACTGTGACTATAGTTATAACATACCCATTGCTATGGTGATAAACTCAACGGATTGCATGAAAACCTGACTGTGGCTATTTAATGTACCCATTGCCATGGTGATGAATTCAACGGACTGTGTGGAGATCTGAATGTGAAAATATAAAATACTCATTGTCATGGTAATGAACTCAGCGGACTGAGTGAAAACCTGACTGTGACAATATAATAATACATTCATTGCTATGGTGATGAATTCAACAGACTGAGTGTATATTTTGTTAAATGACTGACAATACTCGTTGCTATGGTAGAATAACTCACTGGATTTAGCAGAGACTTTACAGTTATTACTGCCCTTTGCTAAGGTGATCATGCACAAACTCACTGGACTGAGTGAAGGACTGGATGGAGACGTCTTCAGCCTTGAGCACATCGTCGCCAAAGTCCACGACGTTGCTGAAGATGTTGAGGTTGGGGTTGCACGTGGGCGTGTAGTTGGCGGGCATGTCCACGCCAGGGTCCGGGTTGAGGTCGTCCAGGAGGTTGAACATCACGGCAAGCACCTCGGAGGGCAGGAAGGGCAAGCGTTGTCTGTAGCTGTCCATGAACTCCGCCTGGTCCACATTCCCGTCTGCACAAGAATCAAGATTCTTCCGAACACTGGACACCAAAACAAACAACAGAACAAAACAGCTCAACTAAAAAGCAAACAAGTATCCTAAGTACGTCTCATTTTTCACCGTTTAACTGTTGTTTAAGTGTTGTTTTGTAGCTTGAAAAAGGGGATTATCCCGAAAATTCGTATGTTGTGTTTTGTCATAACAAACGGCGTTCTTTGTCAGCTTTTATGTATGTGGAACTAGTGTCCAGTGTTTGCACAGTGGAACAGTACGTCATGCCATACACACACAGTTACTGATAGTGCTAGTGTCTGCACAATGGAACAGCACGTCATACCATATACACAGAGTTACTACTAATGTCTAGTGTCTGCATAATGGAAGAGTACGTCATGCCATACACACAGAGCTACTACTAGTGTCTAGTGTCTGCACAATGGAACAGCACGTCACACGTACCACTACCACTGCCTAGTATATGCACAATGGTAGTATGTCACAGTATGCACATACAGTTACTACTAGTGTCTATATATATAGTGTCTGCACAATGGAATAGTCTGTCACACACAGAGAGTTACTCCCATTTGTCTGGTTCCTGTCTGCATAAAAGCAAAGTCGCACAGAATACAAGAACAAAATACATACACTTGACAGATTTAGTTGGCAATGAAAAATCTGTGCCGGGTTCATTTTTCCATCTGTACGTCTGTAGACAGAAACTGCGAGACGCAGAGAGAGAGAGAGAGAGAGAGAGAGAGAGAGAGAGAGAGAGAGAGAGAGAGAGAGAGAGAGAGAGAGAGAGAGAAGAGAGAGAGAGAGAAGAGAGACAGACAGCAGACAGAGAGAGAGAGAGAGAGAGAGAGAGAGAGAGAGAGAGAGAGAGAGAGAGAGAGATGCTGCAGATCCCGAGGAAACAGGAAAATGTTGCCCTGGCGAAAATATATTTAAGAATTTAGACTTACTGCAACAAACTGTGCCCCGATTATGTCCAACAACATTCAAAATCAGCCTACAACATGCTACAAAACCAACATCAGAAGTAATAACGAAAACATCGACGGCAACAACGAAATCAGCAACAGCAGCACCACCACCGCCACCACCACCACCACCACCAACAACAACAACAGCAAAATAAATGTCAGCAACAGCAGCAACAACAAAAGCTTTTTTTACCATTGTTGGCATCGGCCTGGCTGTACAAGGACTGGGCGAACTCGTTGGCGTCGATCTGCCCATCGCGGTTGGTGTCCGCGGTTTGGGCCTGGGAGGCGTTCCTGTACTGCTGCAGAATGTTCTCTGGCGTGGTTCCGTTCCTGCACATCCACCATCAGCTTGTATTAAAGGGTCTGTCAGACGGGCATGTCGAGGACGGAAGGGAAAGTGTGTGTGTGTGTGTGTGTGTGTGTGTGTGTGTGTGTGTGTGTGTGTGTGTGTGTGTGTGTGTGTGGTGCGTGTGGTGCGTGCGTGGTGGTGCGTGCGTGCGTGGTTCGTGCGTTTGGTGTTGGTGGTGCGGTGGTGTGTGGTGGGGTGGTGGTGTGGTGTCGGGGGGTGTGGGTAGTGTTGGGAAATGGTGAATGCACATTTGTAGTACTACTGCTAAACGTTCTCTGCCTGAGTTCACTTATTGCATATCGACCGTCAACTGGCATGACAAGAGTTGTCAGGGAGGAGAGGGGGAAAAAAAGGGGGGGGGGGTGTGTGGAAGGTTTGGCGTATTGTGTGTGGAATAAAAGCTGGCTGCATATCAATTCTGTTGCAATCGTTTTGATTGTAAACATTTTAGAGCGTGCGCGTATACACATAATTATTCGCATATACACACACAGCACGTTCGCCCGGAAACGAACACACACACACACACACACACACACACACACACACACACACACACACACACACACACACACACACACACACACACACACACACACACACACACACACACACACACACACACACACACACACACACACACACACACACACACACACACACACACACACACACACACACACACACACACACACACACACACACACACACACACACACACACACACACACACACACACACACACACACACACACACAACCACAGATACAGACACGCACACACACACACACACACACACACACACACACACACACACACACACACACAACACACACACACACACACACACACACACACACACACACACACACACACACAGCACACACACCACACACACACACACACACGCACACAACACGCTCTCTCTCTCTCTCTCTCTCTCTCTCTCTCTCTCTCTCTCTCTCTCTCTCTCTCTCTCTCTCTCTCTCTCTCTCTCTCTCTCTCTCCGACCCCTCCCAACTCCATCTCAAACTATGGTTTCTCACATCATCATCATGTCCGTCTTCCATGAAGGTTGGCAGGTCACCATGGAGACCAGCAAGGCCACGCCCACCGCGTGACGAAGCATTCTGGCAAGAGGTAGACAAAGTACTTTCAAACAACAGCAAATGTCATCAAAACACACGAAAGGTTAAAAACAACGCCGATTTTAATTAGACAACACACACACACACACACACACACACACACACACACACACACACACACACACACACACACACACACACACACACACACACACACACACACACACACACACACACACACACACACACACACACACACACACACACACACACACACACACACACACACACACACACACACACACACACACACACACACACACACACATACGCATGCATACACACAAATTGTTTTGAGCTGCGTTTTGTGTTGTCTAATTAAAATCTCCGTTCATTTTCTGTTCGTTTGTTATTTGAACCTTTTATGCGTTTTGATTTTTTCCCGGAACGCTAGCAGTCAACCTTGTTTCAGATTTTGCTTTCCACCAAAAAAGATTGACTTACAATCAAGCCATTTAGAGGCCTCAAAGCTGTAATTCTGTAATCAAGGAAGGAAGTGAGCTAGCAAGTAAAGAAAGAAAGAAAAAAGTATCTTAACTTGCAAGTAAGAAAGTGAAATAATTCAATTGCCTCATTTAAGATTACTTGTTTGACGCTCCCAAAACTATTCTGTCATTATCTGTTGGTATGCTTTCATTAATAAAAATCGTGTAACCCAAATAATTAAACAATTACTCATTCTTTAAACTTGAAATAATATGATGGGGCCATGGACCATGTAGGTCCGTGAATGGGGCAAAACAGGAGCCAGCTTACACTGGACGGAGTAAGTATCAAACAAACTCCATCAAGTGAAATAACTCATAGGTCCTTGGATGGGGCAAAACAGGAGCCAGCTTACATTGGACGGAGTAAGTATCAAACAAACTCCATCAAGTGAAATAACTCATAGGTCCTTGGATGGGGCAAAACAGGAGCCAGCTTACACTGGACGGAGTAAGTATCAAACAAACTCCATCAAGTGAAATAACTCACAGGTCCTTGGATGGGCAAACAGGACCAGCTTACACTGGACGGAGTAATATCAAACAAACTCCATCAAGTGAAATAACTCATAGGTCTTTGGATGGGGCAAAGCAGGAGCCAGCTTACACTGGACGGAGTAAATATCAAACAAACTCCATCAAGTGAAATAACTCATAGCTCCACTGATGGGCATTGCAGTAGGAGCCAGCTTACACCGGACGGAGTAAGTAGCAAACAAACTCCACCAAGTGAAATAACTCATAGATCCACTAATGGGGCATAGCAGGAGCCAGCTTACACTGGACGGAGTAAGTATCAAACAAACTCTATCAAGTGAAATACCTCATAGGTCCACTGATGGGACGGAGCCCTGATGGGACGGAGCCAGCTTACACTGGACGGAGTAAGTATCAAACAAACTCCATCAAGTGAAATAACTCACAGGTCCGTGGATGGGGCATAGCAGGAACCAGCTTACACTGGACGGAGTAAGTATCAAATAAACTCCATAAAGTGAAATAACTCGTGGCAATTTGAAATCACAGGAGGAACAGAGAGGCGAAGATCTCTATGACGGACGGGCGATGGTTGGGGAAGAAAAGGGTACAAGGTAATCATAACCCTTTCACTGTCCCAGCTCGTAAAATTTCCGACTGAAAAGTGCATACATACACGCCTGCAAACAGTATATTTGAAGGTACTACA
>JABMCL010003213.1:20000-22500 GCA_018857735.1 Alviniconcha marisindica | reverse complement strand
GTTGTCTTTTTTTGTATGTACATACACACAGGTGACCAAAAAATATGAACAGGTTGCAGTTGCAGGAACCCCAAAAAACACAGGCAGCTCTAAGGTGAATTTGCAAATCAACGTGCCATTTGATGATAATTAAGGAAACACCAAAAAGAAAGAAAGAAAGAAAGAAAGAAAAAAAAAAAAAGGAGGAAAGAAAGAAAGATAGAAAGAAAGAAAAAAAAAAAGGAAAAAAGAAAAAAAAAAAAAGAAAGAAAGAAAGAAAAAAGAAAAAAAAAGAAAAAAAAGAAAAAAAAAAAAGGAAAAAAAAAAAAAAAAAAAAAAAAAAAAAGAAAAAAAAAAAGAAAGAAAGAAAGAAAGAAAGAAAGAAAGAAAAATGGAATAAAGACCGGAAAGAAAGACTACAAACATTCATTCCAGTCAGAAGCACACGACTCTCATTTAAGAAGGGTAGAAAGAAAACAAGCAAGAAAGAAAGAATGAAAGAAAATAGAGAACGAACGAACCAACGAAAGAAAGACCGAGAAAACAGTGATTACAGTCAGAAGCACACAAGTATCACTTGGGGGAAAAAGAGAAAAATAAGAAGAGAAAGACAAAGACAAAGATAGGAGAGAAAGGGGGGAGACAGAGACAGAGACAGAGAGACAGAGAAAGAGAACAAGAACAAGAGCAAGAACAGAGAGAGAGAGAGAGAGAGAGAGAGAGAGAGAGAGAGAGAGAGAGAGAGAGAGAGAGAGAGAGACGAGACAGACAGACAGACAGAGAGACAGAAGAAACAGACAGACAGAGACAGACAGACAGACAGACAGAGAGAGGGGGAAAAGACAGCAGTCCACCCAGCAAGAAACACACGGCTCTCATATTACAACCTCTCAAAAGCGCCCCTCACCTGAAGATGTTGCAGCGACAGCAGACGACAAGGAATGATGCACCCGCTCCACTGACCACCCGATTGGACGCCACCCGCTTAAAATACATCCACCCATCCCTCACCCTCTCTCACCGCGAGCCGGTTTGGCCTTGCGGTAAAGCGTTAGTCTGGAAAGATGGAGCAAAAGGCCCTAGGTTCGATTCCTCTTCGGCTCTCCTCTCTCTTCAAAAGTTGTGGTATATTGACATCGTATTAATTTGTCACTTAATTTGCCCTTCACAATGAATGCAACATTAAAATGGCTCGCGCAGCTACCCAGCTTAATGCAGGAGTCATTGTGGTGGTGACAGCATAGTGTAAGGTACAGTTTCCATCCATGGCCCCCCCCCCCCCTCTCCCTCCCCCACCTCACCTCCTTGGATCTCGGTCCCCGCCAGTACGTCCTCGGACACAACTCGGCTTTAAACAAACTTAACCAAACCAACTCGCCCTCTCACAGAGCTAGAGCATTCATACTCCATCAGTATCTGTTTCGGAGAGTTAGGTTTGTCGTGTATATTGAAAATTAAAAAAAGCGATTTCTCAGCTGTTCATTTTTGCCCACATTAACAGGCCTTAACGGAAAGTACGTTTTTAGCGGCCTTATTGTGAAGTACGCTTTTAGCAGTGGTGATGTAGAGTGTACCCTTCAGAGGCCTTGGTGTAAAAGTACGCATTTAGCAATCTTGATATAAAGAACACTTTTAGCGGTCTCGGTATATGGAACACTTTTAGCAATCTTGGTGCAAAGAACACTTTTAGCAGCCATGGTATAAAGCACGCTTTTTAGCGGCATTGATGTTATGTGCTAGCTCCTTAATCGATCTTGGTGTGAGGTACACTTTAACAAAAATTATGCAAATTCCGCTCTTATCGGCCTTGGTGTAATGTGTACTTTTAGAGATAGTGGTGAAAAGTACACATTTAGCAGCCTTGGTGCAAAGTCTGCTTTCAGCGATCTTGGTGAAAGGTACATTTTTAGCTAGCAGCCTTGGTTTAAATTGTGCATTTTGCGGACTTGGTGTACTGTACACTTTCAGCATCCTCTGCCTAAAACAACAACGACAAACAACAAAAAAGAATAATAATAAGTAAATAAAAATCAAATGCGTGTGGAAATAAATGATATTTACGTACTCAATAGTCAAAGAAAGTCATGTCATGCGCCTGCAATTCTACATCGGAAATGTGAAGAGGCGTCAACAGCCCGTGTGTAATTTCAAACACACGCATTCTCACATAGCTGACATTTCATATTCCAAAAGGTTTGGAGGTGTATAACTGTACGAGGGAGAATTTTTTCTTTCTTTCAGTGCAACGCAAAACAGCCACGTTTTGTTGTTGTTGTTTTTTGGAAAGAGAACTGGAGGTCCACTTGTAAAATGGGTGCTTGGGAGGACGATCTAAAACAAAGATTTGTGGTGTGGTTCTTGTTGTTGGTGTTGGTGGTGGTGGCGTTGTTGTTGTTGTTGTTGTTGTTGTTTTTTTTTTTGTTTTTTTTGGGGGGGCAGGACTGAGGGTTGTCTTGAAAATATATACTTCCCCTACTTCTTCTTTCTTTCTTTCTTTTTTGTTGTTGTTGTTGTCTTTTTG
>JABMCL010003213.1:5000-15000 GCA_018857735.1 Alviniconcha marisindica | reverse complement strand
CCATATTTGATTATTCAAATGCAAGAAACATTTTTGCCAGGCACACACACACGCGCACGCACACACGCACGCACACACACACACAAAAACAACAACAACAACAACAAAAAACAAACAAACAAACACCCTATTTAAAAATTCAAATAGAAGACACACTTTGTTCTAGGCGGTGGATTTTTATTCACCTTTTCGATACAGCAATTTCGGAACATTTCCGTGGTGTAAATACCCGTAGTTGAATAGAAGTATAGCAATAGTACTGGTGGAGGTCGTGATGGGGAGTGACGGTGTGTGTGTGGGGGGAGGGGGGGTGGGGGGGCGGGGAATTCGATCGTAGTCCATACAACAGTATCAGTAACAGCAACTATTGCGGTTGTAACAGCAGTAGCAGTGTCTTCCCAGCCCTACTAAAAGACAGATGAGGGGAGGGAGAAATCAGTACTGCCTTCAATAACATCTTTATTAGCTAATTTGAATTCAAAATTCAAATTCAGGCGATAGTATTTGCTTTTTGACTACTGAAAAGGTAGGCGTATGCGGTGAGCAAGCAAAGTATGCAACATCATGGCCAAATTTGCTGCCGTGAAATGGAAATCAACAATTTACTGATGAGCTTTCTGGAAAACTTAAAGCTCCAAAGCTCGACAAGCTGCCCTTAAAATAGATTATCTGGAGAAATTATATATATAAAAAAACTAAAAATAAGACTCATTATTCACTCTGCCTCAACAAAGAAGAAGAAAACGAAAAAGCCTCATTCTTCAATCTGCCTCAAGAAAGAAAAAAAGGAAAGCCTCATTACCTGCCTCAACAAAGAAGAAGAAGAAGGAAAGCCTCATTCCTCATCTGCCTCAACAAAGAAGAAAAAGAAGAGCCTCATTCCTCAATCTGCCTCAACAAAGTAATAATAATAATATTTTTTATGACACATTTGTTCACGTATACATACAAAAGACCATGAAAGACACATCGTGAGATGACACTGGGATAGTCTGACTGCCTTCTGTTATACTGTCTTAAATGTATCGCAACAGCACCAGTCTCCCTCGTCGTGCTGACTAGAAAGCACTCATTTACTCACAATATTGATCGTATATAATCCATCATAACGATTAGGTATATAGTGTCTACGCTCCTCTAGAACATCGTCTAACTCTAAATTCGATTGCCAAGTGGGAAAGCACTGTGCGTTTCTCATAAACAGGAATGGGTCTGAAAAAAGAGAATCAGCTGACAAGAATCGGTAGAAAATTATCTTATTGTCAGACCAAAAAACAAAACAAACAAAAAAGTCCACTGAACGGTATTGCTAGCATGTAGCTATACTCACACAGATATTATTTTCTTGTTTCTATACACACACACACACACACAATCTGAAGAAGAACGACAGAAAAAAGACGTTCATTTTCTATAGAGGATGCCGGTGTGCATACAGTAACGTTTTAACTGAAGTAATACCATTCTATGGTCAGTAAATTTGACAAATGAGCTGAAAGTGTGATTTTCGAATGAACAAAAAAGCGCTACATATCTTTAGTGAAACATAACAGCAGAACAGAGGGCGCAGTTTTTGAGACATATAAACTCAGTCTGCCTTTTTTTGGTGAGGAACGCTGCTTGATGCTGTTACTGCCATTGAAAGATCGCGATTCATTCCTTCTCTTGCGATCAAGTCGCTTTGTTTCGTCCGATTCCATGACACTTACACAGTGTCTCCAGAAAATGAAATTGAAAACTGAACTCCGTTGTTCATGCAGTTCTCTTCGTTCTTTTCGAATGATCCCGTCCCCTAATCCACCCTCCCCCACCGAGCCCCACACCCAAGCCGCAGGAGTTTCGCTTCTTGCCGCTAAACGCTCCCTCTAGTGGGTCGTCTGACCGAAGCGATCTAAATTACTTCCCCTGTTGTTAGAGTGGTCGTTCTTGAGCTAGGCTTCACCGCTATGACTGGTGCTGGGAGTTATTCTTTCTCTTCCAGGGACCCTTTCAGATTTGTTCCCGGAGGTGTGGGTCGTGGACGGGTTCTGCTGTGTCAGTGGTCGCCATGGCTAGCTGCAATGGCCTGCTTCTCGATCTCGATCCAGGCCCACCCGGAGTCTAAACAGATGCTGCATTTTCCCGAAGTATGGCTCCACGGTTGAAACCGCCCCCTGGAGGCCTGAAGAAGTTGCCTCCTCCACCCTTCCATGGACTGGCGGTCTGTCCAAAGCCGGCGTGTCCAGGTAGGTTTGGGAAGTCTCGAGAGCTACTCCCCGAGCTGCCCGACGCTCCTCTCGGCCCCAACCCTCCAGAAAAGACGTTCCAGCCGCCCGGAAATCCGCGGAAGTTGCTGCTGTATGCGCCCCAAATATTCCCGCTGCTGCTGCTCGGAGGTTTTCTGGAGATGACGCGTGCACCGCCTACGGGCCAGCTGTTCGCGTCCCACCATTGGAGGCGCGGGAAGCCGCTCGCCATCGGGTTGTTGCGGCCGTTTCCGTTTCCGGTGGCTAAGTTGCCGTTGAAGTTCCAGCTTCTCGGACCACCGTTGCTGCTGTCCTTGAAGTAGTTGGGCAGGATCCGGAGGTAGGGACCCAGCTCGTCTCGCCAAGGGGACCCTTTCTGTGTCGCCAGTCCTGGGATGTTGACAAGCGAGAAGGGCATAAAAGAGCTGAGGGGACCCGTTTTCCTGTTGACGGCTGTTGAAGCGGATGCGACGCTGTTGACCGCTGATAGCGCAGATCGCTTGTTGATAACTGCTGACGATGGAGCCAAGTTGTTGACGGCTGTTGACGCGGGACCAAGATTGCTGACAGCTGTTGACGCGGAGTCAAGCGTGTTGACGGTTGTTGACGAGGATCGCCTCCTCCTGCTGACCTTTTCGTCGAGGTTGCTGCGGTACTGAACCCGGTAGCGCCAGGGGTTCCAGAGGCTGTTGGGGTTCCAACCCCACCACGGAAACCTTCCCAGCTGGGAGCCCCTGGGGACAAGGAAGAATGCAGTGTATTCACCGTGAGCATGGTCCTTCGTTTCCTGACTTGCTGCTAGGTGTTGTTGTTAAAGTGCACCACGAAGAGAGAAAATGTACCATCAGAAAAGGCCAGAGCAATGTGGGAGAGTAGAGAGAGACAGAGAAAGATCAAACAGATAAACCGACGCAAAGGCAGAAAGACATATTCATCAAATTTTGAGAGAGAGAGAGAGAGAGAGAGAGAGAGAGAGAGAGAGAGAGAGAGAGAGAGAGAGAGAGAGAGAGAGAGAGAGAGAGAAGGATACTTACACACACACACACACACACACACACACAGAACACACACAGAACACACACACACACACACACACACACACACACACACACACACACACACACACACACACACACACACATACACGCACGCACGCACGCAACACGAAAACAGAAAAACATCCACTGATAGAACTGGGTAGCGCAAATCGCGGGGCGGGTCACTTTACCAATTAAAGCGACCCGAATGTATGTTGAAACACGTGTTTAAAACGTACCCGTAACCCACAGGACTCCAGTCCTCGTTTCTGGTGTCGTCGTACCGCTGCCCATCGGCCGCCTTGTCCATCACTGTCGCCACAGGATTGTTCTTCGTGTTCAGTCCCGGCCACCAGGGATCGGCACCCCCCTGGTCCCAACCAGGGCCTTGACCCCACTGGCCTTGACCCCAGAGGTCAAGGTCATCCACGTTGTTCCAGACGTTGGGTCCGCTGGCCCAGAGGTCGATCCAGTCGTTCCGCTGGGAGGAGCTGGGGAGCGTTAATTCCTCGCGGCTGAAGTTGAAGGAGTCGAGGCTGGGGACCTCTGTCCAGTAGTTGGGGTCGTCGCGGTCAGTGTACCAGTAGTCGCTCAGTCTGTTGTTGGGTTGGCCGTCTATGATGCTGTCGCTGCCGCTGGTGCCGCCGCCGCCGCCTACGATAATGACAAGACACCCGAGAACTGTTAACGGATCGTAATACTTCAAGGCCCATGTTCAAAACGAAACAAATTAACAGAAAGGGGGCGATTCGTGAGGACATAAAGCTATGTCCGTCCATACTCTAGCTTATGCTTGCAATTAAAAAATATATATAATTCTTTACGAAGTGTGTCAGCTGCTATTCTGTGGACAGGCGAGTACCATAATTCGTTACATGTAAGTATACAGTGTGCGTATACACCAGTGATAAATAAGTCTATACACGCATACCAATATATTTGTTTCAGCTGGGGGGTGGGGGGGTGGGGAGAGATGGGGGGAGGGGGTGTACAGTTTTCACAAATTCACTATCCTAGTCACCATTCGTACCTGTACATTCTTTTCCTGCGCCATCAACGTCCGGTCGGCCTGTGGCTGGTCCTGAGCTCAGTTCTCCAAACTGGTTCCAGTCGACATCCCCTCCACGCTGGTTCCAGCTCCAGTCATCCGCGCAGTCGCCAACATTTCCGAAAGGATTCCTGGCCCGTCCGTAATCGACAGGCTGGCTCCGAACTCCGCCTGGATTAGAATTCCGATGCGGTGCTTCGTAGCCGTTTGCGGTTCTGGGGTCGGTGTTGGGATTCTGGGGAAATCCGCTTCCACTGAGCGGCTCCCACTCTCTGTCTCTGGCCGCGCTCTGGCTTCGGCCTGGCACCGTGGCGCGCCTGGTCTGTTCAGGGGCGATATCAGACTGGGCGGGGTCGCTCCTGTCGGGGGAGGAGTCTCGAGTGGAGGCGGGGCTTCTTCGCTTTCGCAAGCGTTTCCGCAGCCTCGCCGTCGCTTCCGGGGAAAACCGCTTCACTTTGTGAGGGGCGTTGCGTCTGGCGAAGAACCTCTTGTCTACCTTGTTGACGGCTGCCGTGTCGGATCTGCGGGTCCTGGGTTGAGCGGGTCCTTGCGACAAAACTCTGACGAGGCCGACGACGCTGCGTTTGGGACGAGACTCGTCCTCTTGGTTCACGTCCTGCTCTCCTTCTGCAGCCTTGGATTTCTCAGCCGACGTGCTTCTCTCCATCCTTTCGTCGTCGGCGGCATCGTGGTTGGAGGCATGTCTCTGAGAAACGTAGTGGGGGTTGAGAGGATCGAACACGCTTTCGTCAACGTCACAGTCGTCTTTAATAAACGGATTCACCTGGCTGTCGTCATTACTTGAAGGTTTCCCAGTTGGCATTCTGCATCTGGTCGACGTGTCTCCAGCCCCACAAAGGGCCCTTTTGATAGTGATTCAAGAAAGGGTAATACTGATTCGGGTTCCATTTCGGGTCGTGTCTATACTTGTTCCAGCGATTCCCGTCTGGAATCCACTGCCTGTAGTTGTAGTCGGATCGGAACATGGGCCGATAGTATCTCACCCATTGTGGAGTACTGAAGAACCTGGGCCTCGAGCTGCTCCAGCTCTTTAGGTACGTGCTCGTCGGACCGAATCCTCTGACCATACGCGAGACTTTGGCATCCTCTTCTTCCTCATGTTCAGCCTCTGCCGTGACTTCGTCCGTGGTGAGGGCCACTGAGGAGTCGTCACTGCTGCGCTTTTGTCTGACCTTGTCGTCGTCGTTGTCGTCGTCGTCACGAGCGAAGGAGACGGGTAAGGAGGATGGGAAAGAGTCCCTGTATCCCAGGAAGTTCCACTGGTTCCGAGGTCGGCTTCCGTCCCAGCTGTTCCATGTCATCCGTTGCTGCAGGGAGTTGTGTCCCCTGATCTGCCAGCTTTGCCCCCTGCTAGCCGGCCAGGGCACGGACCTCATAGGTGAGTACTCTCCCGCCAACGTCAGGGGAGGAAACCAGGGGCCTGAACTGCCACGGGGTTCTCCAGGGGTTGTTTCCCCTATGCTGCGTTTGTGTAGTCGCTCTTTCACTGCCGCACCCTCGGTATTAATTTCGCCGTCTTTGGAGAAGGAGAAAGGGCGGGGACCTCCCACGTTGTTGTTCCACGCGTTGCCCACGTTCATGTTCCCTTTCCATCGGTTCATATTCGGCCCTATACTCCGCATCTCGTTTCTTTTCCGGCGATAACTTCTGTTCAGTAACCACCAGGACCGGAAGTAGCTGCTTAACATTTGACCTTGATCTCCATTCCAGCGGTTTTCTCGTCCCATCCAGCTGGACGCCCGGTTGTTCCAGAACTTACTTTGCCACGTGGGCTGGTCGAAACCTTCTGTGTAGTCATTTCTCCATCTCAAGATCTCGGGATCGGGTCCGCTGGGATGAGCTGCTCGTTTGGATCTGTCGCTCTTGGTCTCGATCTCTGTCGCTTCTTTGTTCTGCTCGTCTAAGGGAACGTTTTCACCCTTCCGCTGCGCTGTCGTTTCTGCGGAGGAGTGTGCTCTATGTTGGGAGTACATGGAAGGGCTGGAGATGTAGCCTGACAACATCCTGTTGTAGTTGTTGATCCACTTCTGGTTACTGTTCCACTTATCGTTGTTCCAGCTGTTCTTCCAGTTGTGGTTGTTCCAGTCGTAGTTGTTGATCCACCTCCGGTTACCGTTCCACTTATCGTTGTCCCAGTTGTTCTTCCAGTTGTTCTTCCAGTTGTAGTTACTGATCCACCTCTGGTTACTGTTCATTTTATCGTTGTTCCAGTCGTACTTGCTCCAGTCGTAGCTGTTGGTTCGGTCGTAGTTTTTCTGCCCCGACGGGTTGTTGAAGTAGCGGTCCCACCACGGCCAGGAGTCGGAGTTGTCCACGCCGTCGCTCCGCCAGCTGGGCCAGTTGCTGTGGCTGTTGACATTGAACTGGCCTCCCCAGCTGAACGGACGATCCTCGCCGTAATGCGTGTTACCCATGCTTCTTTTGGACCTTTGCTTCTCTGCAGTGTTGCCTTCTGTGTCCTCGAGTGGTTCCGTGTTCTCCGTCTGTTGCCGAATGAACAGACCTCCTTCGGGTGTTTCCGCATTCTCCGTTTGTTTCCTAGTGGATAGACCTCCCTCGGGTGTTTCCGCATTCTCCGTTTGTTGCCGAGTGGATGGACCTCCTTCGGGTGTTTCCGCATTCTCCGTCTGTTGCCGAATGAACAGACCTCCCTCGGGTGTTTCCACATTCTCCGTTTGTTGCCGAATGGATGGACCTGTTTCGGGTTTTTCCGCGTTCTCCGTCTGTTGCGGTGTGGAGGGGCGGGACGAAGGTACGCAGCCGCTCCTGAAGTAGAAGTAGGTACACAAGCGAGGGTAGTAGCTCCGCGTGGGGTAATTGCGGTTCCAGGTCCGCATCCAATTCCAAACTCTGTTGTTCCACATATTTTGTGTGTACCCGTGTGGGTGTGTCCACCACGGCATTCTGTAGAAGCAGTTACGGTCGTGCACGTTCCTGTGCCGATTTTCGAGCGGACTCTTGTAGGGATAGTCGTCCGTGTTGCCATTGAAAGCCACATTCAAGAGCTTGGGTCTGCTTTTCGAGTAAGAGCAGGGCGGCCTCCTCAGCTGCCGTTGATACATGTTGCCGGGCGACCCGCTAAAGTCGTTCATTTGCTTAGCAACGTGGGGTTCAGACTCGGAAGCTGTATTGTCAATGAAGCTGACTGTTTCCCCGCCCCCTTTGGTAAATTCTTCCATTGCGGGATCAGAGTTGCGTTTCTTCCGCTGTTTTACAAGAGGTTCCTCTGATGTGTTGCTGTCAGTGTCCTCATCTCGAGAGAAGGCGAAAAGAGAAGAGGGCAGAAAGTGGCCTATATTATTCGCTCCGGTATTCCACACCGGTGTCTGTAGGTTGTTGTGGATCACTGGAGCGTGTTGACTGCCGCTCTGATATTCGTCAACTGAGTTGTAAGGGAAGGGCCCCTGGTTGCTGCCCCGCCGCGTCCAGCTGTTGGTCCGCCCGGGCCAGTGTCTGTTCCACGTCCAGTTGTCAATCCAGCCGGGCACGTAGCTGTTCTGCATCAAGCCAGCGTTCCAGTAGCCAGGCCAGTGTCTGTGCTTGAAGCTGCTCCACGAGTTCCACCACTGAGGCCGGTGGGAGTTCCCATAATCGCTCACCATTTCGGCAACTCGCACCTTGTCTTCGGAAGAACTTGTCTCCTTGTCCTCCGCGCTTCTCTTCACAATGCTGCGGTGGTCCATGGACTGCTGGGGTTGTTTGGAGAACTGACCGGAACTGAAAGGAGAAAGGCTGTTGAATAGGTTCCACATCCACTTGTTGTTCCAGATCCTGTTCCAGTTCCAGTTGCTGTTCCGGTCCCTGTTTTCGCTCGTCGAGTCCCTGTTCCAGTCCCTGTTCCACATCCAGTTCTTCCATCGTGGCCAGTATCTGTAGTTGTTCCACGTGCTCCACCACTGCGGCCTGTGACCGTCAAAGTCGTCACCCAGCTTTCCGGAAAATGGGTCCGCATCTTTTTTGCTTGCGCTGCGTTTTGTTATGAAGTATTCCTTTTCAGTCTGTTCTTCCTTTTCGTCCGGAGCAAAGTTGAAAAGAGAGCGGCTGTTCCACATGCAGTCATAGCCGTTTCCGTTCAAGGTGTTCAAACAGTCAAGCCAGCATCTGTAGACGTTCCGCGTGTTCCAACACTGAGGCCATTCCCCGCCACCTCTATTCATCATTGGGGAAACTCGCCTACGTTCGTCGTCGTCCTGGTCTCCCACGCTCCGTTTGAAGACAGCATGCTGACCAACGCTATTCATCATTGCGGACACTCGGCCACGTTCGTCGTCGTCCTGGTCTCCCACGCTCCGTTTGAAGACAGCATGCTGACCAACGCTATTCATCATTACGGACACTCGGCCACGTTCGTCGTCGTCCTGGTCTCCCACGCTCCGTTTGAAGACAGCATGCTGACCACTCACACGGCCACGGGGCCCGTGTCTCTCCGCTGGTGAGGACTTTGAGTTGAGAGGGAAGAAAGTACCCTGGTTGCCGTCCCGTGTCCACACCTGGTTGCAGTTCCACCCACCGTTCCGCTCTGGCCACGAGCTGCGGCTGTTGCACATCTTCCACCACTGGGGTTGGTAGTTACTGAAACTGTTGAATGGATCCTGGTAGTTCTTCAAGTCGTGAAATCCACTGCGGATGTTGAACTTGCTGGGTCTGTTGAGATTGTGGAGGTTATCGAATCCCATTTTGTGGTAGTTGTTGATGAGACTGTGGAAGTTGCTGAATCCGTTTTTACGGTAGTTGTTGATACTGGGAGAGAGGGTCCCCATTCCAGTCTTCGTCCGTCCCGATACTTTTTCTTTCTCTTCGTGGGTTTTCAGTGCATCCTTAATACCTGTGCTGCGCTTGAAGCGACTGACCTGGTTTCCCGTCTGTCTCCCTCCCCGTGAAAAGCCGTTGAGGTTTCCGGGAAAATAAGAGCCTCGGTCGTCGTAGTTTGTCCACATCTGGTGGGAGTTCCACCCAACCCTCCGCGGCCATGTGTTGAAGTTGTTCCACAGACCCCACCACCATAGCCGGAGGTTGTCGTAGTTGTCGTAGGGTCCACTTCCGAAGTTTCCGTAGCTGCTGAGACCGCTTCTAAAGCCGTTGTGGTTGTCAAGGTTTCGCCACCGATCGGGAGAGACTGGTCCGTCGTTTCCGTTCCCAACCCACCGTGCTACTTTGTCTCCATCCTTCGGGGTGCCATCCTGGTTCTTAGCGTTGTCCACGCTGCGCTTGTAAACGCTGTGCTGGCTACCTAGCGGAGATCCAAAGACCCGGCTCCATGATGGTCGGTTCAAGTTGGCGCTTCCAGGGATGATAGAGTCCTGACGGCCAGCGCTTCTCCACATTTGGTTAGGGTTCCACTCATTCCCCCTTAGCCACGAGTTGTAGTCGTTCCGCATCTGCCACCACTGAGGTCGCAAGTTGCGGAAACTGTTGACACGACTCTCATAGCCGTTGAAGTCGTTGAAGTCATAGGATCCTTTGTCGATTCCATGGTTGTTGAAACTGGGTAAAAAGCCAAACAACAGCAAAACAATAAGAACAACTTGCTATCATACATCACACAATAAGTAAAACCCACAGAGGGGATAGCAAAAGCATAGAGGGGGAGAGACTGCTAAGGAAAAATCACTGAAGGAAGAGGGGGAGGGGTCACATCAAACAATAAGTAAAACTCGCTGAGGGAAGAG
>JABMCL010003213.1:0-2500 GCA_018857735.1 Alviniconcha marisindica | reverse complement strand
TTTCAAATATGGAGTATGTCAGAATGTATAGCCATGCATGCTTCGCCGACTGCTAGGATTTTTTCCTTGGTCTATTTTGTACCATCCCGGTCAGTTTATCTTAATTTTCATTTCTTCCCAAATCATAGCCCTACCTTTTAACAGCTGCGTTTAAAAAAATATAGATATATATTTTATATATATTTTTTTTTTTATAGTAAGGTCGGTTTTTCAGTACCAATAAAACACCTCTGATCAGTGCAGCTTAAGTCTTTATCAAACCTCAGTTGCGGCTGCGTCTTTACCTTCGAGACTTTGTTTGAGACCGAATTTAATACCCCGTCATTCCCGATCTGTAGACATACTAGAAAAGAATCTGGGCTGAGCAGGAGAAAAACAAAAAACGGAGAAAAGCGAACGAGGAAAAAACGGAGAAAGAAAATCATTAAAAAATATATAAAAAATAACGAGGACCGACAAAAAGAAAAAGAACAAACGGAGAAGAGGAGGGGGAGGGAGGGGCGGAAGGGGGTGGGGGAATAAAGATAAAGAAAGGACAAATCAAAAAGAAAAGACCGCCTCTACCTACCCCCCCCCCCCCCCCCCTCCCCCCCCTCTCCTCCGCGAAAGCGGCTCGCGTCAGAGGTCCAACACCGTGGGAGCTGTATGAAGGGGCGTAATTCCCCTTCTAGTTTATTTCTTCTGCCTGGCCGAGTTGCGTTTCTTTCGGCGTATGAAACCAGTTGACAAGCTCGTTGCTAATTGACAAGCGGTGCAGAGGTCAGACGAAGTGCGGAGGTAAAGAAAAATTGTGACTCTCACGGTCTGGGTCTGTGTCATGGGTGTCGCTTCGTCAGCATTTTCCAGCCTGACGGCTTGATGATAAACCGGAAGGACCAGGCCGCAGACCGGCTGTTATAATATGGCATAGATCTCTGTACTATGTGTGTGTGTGTGTGTGTGTGTGTGTGTGTGTGTGTGTGTGTGTGTGTGTGTGTGTGGTGTGTGTGTGTGTGTGTGTGTGTGTGTGTGCCGGGATACTCCTTTACCGGGTGTTTTCAACCGCTGTAATGTCTGTCACGTCAGTGGTTTTTGCTCGATGTGTGTGTGTGTGTGTGTGTGTGTGTGTGTGTGTGTGTGTGTAGATATATATATATATATATATATATATATATTATATATATATATATATAATATATATATGCTTGCATACCCAAGCGTTTTTATCCGCCTAACTGCAGGCACCATTTTTACAAGTGTTTATGAACTATCATGTGCACTACAAGTGCTTTTAAACGATTATGTGCACTACCCTGAAGGGGAACAGCTGCTGTTGAAGGGTTTATCTAACTCGTCATCATGATTTCTTCATCACATTTGTTTAGTGTGCACCATCTATGTTCTAGTGTCTGCTTTAGCTGCGCCAGTATGGCACCAATACCATTCAGTTCCAGGCCGAAAGTTATGTCATGGTTGCACCCCGGTCCTTCTCAACTTTATGGTTAACATGGACAATAATAATGTCCGAACAGCTTAACTGACAAAAGAAAACAAAAACAAACAAATCGCAAGAGACAGAGACAGAAACGGAACTGACACATATCTTCAAAAATAAGTTTGACTTTTCTCTCCATCGGGAGTTTCTTTACACATCCCATGCTGTCTTTTAATTATTATTATTTTTATCTGAGGCTTCATTTTTATCTGGGGAATTCCCCATCCACATCGCGTGCTGGCTTCATTGTTATATGGGGAGTTTCTCTTACACATCCTGTGCTGACTTTATTTTTCTTTGGGGAGTTTTTCTTACACATCCCATGCTGGCTTCTTCTTTTTTTCATCTGGGGAGTTTCTCTTACACATCCCGTGTTGGCTTCATTTTTATCTGGGGAGTTTCTATAACACATCCGGTGCTGGCTTCTTTTTTTATCTAGGGAATTTTTCTTACACACCCCGAGTTGTGCTTTTTTTGGTGCTTTTTTTTAATATTTATTTTTTCTGGAGAGTTTCTCTTACATGCTCGCTTTATTTTTCTTTGGGAGTTTCTCTTACACGTCCCATGCTTCTTCTTTTTTAATCTGGGGAGTTTCTATTTCACAGCCGATGCTGGTTTAATTTTTATCTGTCGAGTTTCTCTTACACATCCCGTGCTGGCTTCATTTTTATCTGGAGATTTTCTCTTAAACATATCGTGCTGGTTTCATTTTTACGAGGGGAGTTTCTCTTACACATCCCGTGCTGGCTTCTTTTGTTATCTCCACAGAGTCTCCACAGAGTCTCTTACACATCCCGTGCTGGCTTTATTCTTATCTGGGGACTTTCTGTTACACATACCGTGCTGCCTTTTATGTGGGGAGTTTCTCTTAAACATCCAGTGATGGCTTCATTTTTATATTGGAAATTTCCCTTACATATCCCGTGCTGGATTTACTTTTCTGTGGGGAGTTTCTCTTACACATCCCATCCTGGCTTCTTCTTTTCTTTTTAATCTGGGAAGTTTCTCTTACACATCCCGTGGTGG
>JABMCL010000022.1:0-139966 GCA_018857735.1 Alviniconcha marisindica | reverse complement strand
TTGCTGTTTATAAATAAATTTGTCGATCATCCCATCGACACCCAAACCAGCTCTCACCCGTGTTTGCGATCGTTCACAGACTGCTTCATTTTTCATTTTTTCTGACAGAAGCATTCGCTTGACAGCTTAATCTGGCTATCCAGAAAAAGATTAATAATTTTACTCATCAACAAGATTGTTTACACGCAATGTAGAACACTCTGATAGTGGAGAATCCACCAACTTGGCACGCACAATCACTTGTGCGGTCGCCTCAGCGGCCATGGCTGAAGGTGTGGCTGTGGTAATAAAATCTCTTTGTTATCACGTTTCAGTGGCTGAGTGTTGGATGTATGAATAGTTTTGAACTCTTATTTTAGTATAACTTTAAAGAAGAAAGATTGATCTTTCTGCTGATATTTTTTATGAGTGTCCGTGGTCGAAAAATAGTACAAAATCCATTAAACACATTTCAAACAGCTTTATTCAGGACTTCTGCTTGTCGAAGGCAGCCATCATGGATACTGAAAGAAAGCTTAGCAACAGCACTTGATTGATATAGATTTCATCATGGCTGGACTAGCGTACGTCCAACACTCCGCATCTGAAAACTGCTTACAGCGAGCGGTGTTCACAGCCTATGCGCATCACTGACAGAAGGCAGCGCTTAGGGGTACCAAGATCGGGGTGAAGTTTCACATTCTTTTTCAAAGTGTAATAAACATAACAACACAGTTAGGAAGACGAGATATGAAGCTTTTCTCAACAGTAATTTTGACTGAGATTGGATTAAAAACACACAAGAAATCCATCAATGAAAGTCGCTAAAACTAGACCAACTTAGTTAAGCGGAACACAGCCGAGAGCACTTTGGACTACCTAATGATGATGATGATTACGTAACTCCCTGAAGTACTGACATTATTCAAGGAAGATTCTCTTAGAGAAGCTTTACACAAGTGACACTACTCAACAGGCAGTATATTACTATTAGCCTGCAGCATTGCCCTACTGCATCAGTTTACATAGGTTTACAAAAGTAGTGGTTACAAAAGGCTGAGCAGCCCAGAAAATATCTTCTGGACAAAGCTGGATGCATGGACAGACAGACAGAAGGACTGATAGCCAGACACTGAGACAGACATGGTGATTCCAGTATACCAGACCCCCCCCCCCCCCCAACTTTGTTATGGTAGTATAATTAAGAAGAAAAATACCACATGTAAATGAGCTTCAGCCATCCTAACAGCTAGTTCAAATCAGCATTGCTTTCTGTTTCACTTGCAAAACATGCAGGTGGCCAAAAATGCTCTGAGTAATGTACTATCCCATTGCTTGCTCACTTATTTGTTGTTTTGAGATGATTTAATGTGGCAAACAATGTCATTACAACTGGCATAGGGAATGCTAAAGACACATCTGCACTGCCTACATATGGCACATGCATGGGAAATGCCAGACACATCAGCCACACTAACTATATGCACCACAAACATGGGGAATGCCAAAGACACATCTGCACCGATTACATATGGTACAGGCATGGGGAATGCTAGAGACACATCTGCACTGATTACACATGGCACCGGCATGGGGAATGCCAAAGACACATTAGCACTGACTGCATACAGTACAGGCATGGGGAATGCCAAAGACACATCAGCACTGACTACACACGGCACAGGCATGGGGAATGCCAAAGACACATCTGCACCCTGTTTCAACTGCTGCCAAATTTTTAGTCATTTTGATGTTTGGAAGAACTGTTGTACTGGGCTCCCTTCTTCAACAATGTGGTAGAACAAGAACAGTCTTCCCCATCAACAATCACAATTACCTGTTCTGCTACAATATGTTCTAAACCACTACTTAATATTCAAAGAAGTAAGTCATTTCAAGTCTGTTTTAACTGCATTCCACAGCAACAAATAAGACACTTACCCTGAGTTCAGCCTGCACCGCCAGTATCTCTTTCTCCTCTGCCTCCTGCACATCAATAATGATAAAAAATTTGTGCCACTGATCAAGTGCATTTCCTACACACTATTATGTAGTCTGCACAATAGAATAATCATGCAATATAGCGCTGACACATAAATCACTGGTTTTAATGATGCAACATAGTAAAGTATCAAGAATAAAAGCACAAAGTACAGCCATTTCAGTGCAGTTACATCAGGATAATGTGACCATTTTGAGATCACTGCATACACACAGGCACACAAAAGCAATCACACCCATGGGGCCATGCACATAAAGCATCACCAGTTACAACACTGCACTGTGCACCAATCACTAGCACATTTGATTTAGTACTCTTCATGATTCATCATCAAACTGGCAGCCCTGAAAGTCAACTATATTGCTTACTTGTCTATGGCGACCATACTTTACAATTTGGTTGCCAAACAAAAACAAACCAAACAAAAAAACTGGTAGCCAAAATGTAGAATTTGGCAGCCATAGTTGAAATATGTTAAGCACACACGTACACACACTCTGAGAAAGGCATCAAGAATGTTTTTCAAATCATATTGTCTAAATACTATTATATCTATCAATACTGTGCATGTATTCCATGATTGTGACATCAACAATTATGTAATTTTTAACAAGCCAGTGGCCCACAATATCATTTAAAAACATATTTATACAGTAATGCCTGTCTCAGTGCAGTGTGTGTGTGCGCGCGTGCGCATGTGTGTGTTTTGTTACATTATTTGCGGCAGATGGTGCACTGTACAAATCCCCTTTATTATTATTATATCATTGTATCTCATTGTTTCATTTTTAATAATCCTGAAGTAAACAAGCCTGAAATTCAAATATCTTCTAAAGTGCTCAGTGTGGTGCATCATGGCTCAACCAGCATGCATGTCATGTCCATGGGTGGGACTGACAATTCGTTTGAATCCTGAAAGGCAGTGGGGTCAAGTGTCAATGCCTCTTGGTGGGGGCCAGGGGGCAAAGCGCCCTGAAACTGACGAATCTTTAACAAACACAAGGCAAAAATCACCCTCAAGAGGCACATGAATTGAATTTTATGCAGCATTTTTGTTCCATGTATATCCATTGTTCCCTAAGTCAAAATCTCACTCTTATTTTTGTTGCCTTCACACACATACTCACATACTGCGTGAGAGAATGTGTGGAAAAACAAGTTGTCATTTATCTAAATTTGGTAACATTATGATTAACAGACAGGCAAATCCCACTTGTATATCTCATTCTCAAAGCCAAAGTTTAACTTACTTGTGCAGCTCAAAGTTACTCAAAATAAAGACAATCAAAATATGTAGGCCTAGAGCCAGCTATTAATGTGCTCCACTTCGATCAAGGTTTTCAAGATTATAAGGGTGCCTACAGGGTAATCAAAATAGCAAAATGTCCAGTTTGACTCTCCAACTCCAAGAATGGCAGTGTATTTTCAGCAATAAAACTGTACAACACAGCTTTCAAGCAGGCAATTCTATTTTGTTTCTTAAGGTGGTACCATATGTTCTTCAGCTCTTGGAACAGTTTGTCACTTTACATGTCTTTCTTGGATCTCAACAGTAACAAATGGTTTTGATTGTATGAACTGCTGCTACTCCCATACTGCAGAACCTGGTTGCAAAAAAAAAAAAACGCTGCGCCAGGAGCATCAACTTTCCATATCCATAACGAAAATGCGCACCAAGTTCATCATTCTCCTGCTCTTGAATTCACTCCCACCTTGATTTCTTCTTCTTCTTTTTCCCCCCCCCCCCCCCCCCCCACAGCAGTTGCTTTCCACTTCTTTAACTTCCGAACAATCATGTTTTTCAAGGGTTTTCATGATAAAACTGAATGCTGCCTGCTCACAATGACTCATGGTTGAAAAAAAAAAAATGACTGACCCACAAAATAATAATAATAATGGACATTTATCATGTGCTCATCAATGCCCTGAGCACTCACATGATACATATTAACCTAAATATGATATTCTATACACATGTAGAGCACAGTCCTACCAAAACAATTTACATACAGTATTACACGGAAAAGAAAAGAAAAAACATTACACATACACACACTGAACGTTGTAGAAACTGGGTACTGATATTAGTTGGGATGAAAATACTGTGAGAAGAGGAAGGTTTTCAGTTTGGCTTTAAAATATGACAGGGTTGAGCAGTGTCTAAGGTCTTGTGGGGTGAATTCCAAATGTGGGGTCCAAAGCAAGAGAAGGTGCGGAAGCCATGAGTCTTGCATTTGTATTGTTGGATTTTCTGCATACGGGTGTCAGAAGAAGAGGTAGTGTACGGGACAGAGTGTAGACATATAGCAGTTCAGAGAGGTAAACAGGATCAGAACAATATAGCACTGAAACACATACAGGTGACTTTAAACTTAATACATTCTGAAATGGTAAGCCAGTGCAGTTTTTCCGGGAGAGGTGTTGAGAGTTGGTGATGGGGTGCCAAGAGAACGAGTCTTGCAGCATAGTTTTGAATTTTCTGGAGAGGCCAGATGACAGAATTGGGTGTACCCATGAGGAGACAGTTGCTGTAGTCAAGCTGTGAGAGGAAATAAAAAATAACAAGAGTCTCAGCTGCATCTTCAGTGACAAACCTGCAGATTGAACTAATGCGTTTAAGCTTGAAATGAGCAGTTTGGCAGATTTTTACGACGTGCTTCTTCATGGACAGTTTTGAGTCAAGAATGAATCCAAGGTTCCTGGCAGAATTGAAGAAGGGGATGTTGTGAGAGCCAAGAGTAATCGAATCAGGGAGGGAAATGGTGGAAGGTTTCAAGGAAGACGAAAAGGGAAAGAGAAGAGCTGTTTTGTCATCGTTCAGTTTGAGCCGATTTTCAGTCATCCATGTTCTTATGTCATCTGTGCACGCACTGAGTTCGTTGGTGAGGTTGGTCACTTCACTGAGAGGAGCAGATTTCTGGAGCTGTGTGTCATCTGCAAAAAGCTGATGGTTTACAGAGTGGTTAGCTATATCGGAGAGAGGTGTAGTGTACAGGACGAAGAGAATGGGCCCCAGTAGTGAGCCCTGAGGCACACCGTACATGAGCTGTGATGGTGACGAGTTATTGACTGAAGTGGACTGATCTCCATCTGAGAGGTATGACTGAAACCATTGGAATGCTGTAGACTGAATGCCAAAAACAGTCTAAAGCGGCAGAAAGATCTAGCAAAAGAACAGAAATGTTGTCATTGTCCAGAGCAAAGAGAATACCGTTTAAAATATGTCACAAAACAGTCTCGGTGCTGTGTCCTGCTCGATCGGCTGACTGAAAGGGGTTGCTGAGGTTCTTTTCTTGAAGATTGTAGAGAAGTTTGTGGAGAACAACTTTTTTCAAGGATTTTGGACAGAAATGGAAAGTTAGAGATGGGGCGGTAGTTTTTCAAAAGATTTTTGTCAAGTGATGGCTTTTTCAACAGAGGTTTGATGACAGCAGTCTTCAGATCACGTGGTACAATGCCAGTGGTAAGAGATGTGCTGATGATGTTCGTGATGGTCGGCAAGAGGATGTCAAGGTTTTCATGAAGAAGTATGGTGGGAATGGGATCAAGTTCACAAGATGTGGCAGATGCACTGTTCATTATTTTTAAGACAAATTCATTCGTGACAGGCTCAAAAGTTAGCAAGGATTTGCAGTGAAAGAGGTATCAGAGCAAGCAGTTGGGTTCGGAGGAGGAAAACTGTTTCTGATGATGCAGATTTTCTCAGTGAAGTAATCAGAAAAGACATTCAGAAGCTCGTCAGTGTCAAATGTTGATGGAAGAGGTGAAGAACTGCTGAAAGAGCTGTTTACAGGTTGTGCTAGACTGAATCTTGACAGAGTAGCAGGCTTGTTTGGCTTTATCTGCAAGGTTTGTTATTTTCTGTTTAATGGATTCGTATATCTGTTTGTGGACCGTGAGCTTAGATTTGAGCCATCGTCTCTCTGCCTGCTGACGCTCCCGTTTCTGCTCACAGAACTGCTCCGCAATACTGCTGAACCAGGGCGTCGGCTTCCTTGTACAGGCTGTGCAATGGCAGAGAGGGGTGTACTTGTCAAGGACAGAACAGAGATGGTTAGCGTAATCAATGATAGAACCATTTTGTGAGACAGCGTGAGAGAGATCTTGTTTAAAGATGGCAGTGTCGATCTTTTGAGGCATTGGTATGAAAAAGTTTCAGGTTTTTATACAGGTACAGATACATCAAGTTTGCACAAGACTTCTGTGTGTTCAGATGTTAGTCCATGGAGTAGTTTTTTAGAAACAAGGTTGTTATCACTTTGCGTGGAAAAACACAAAAGTCAAGCAGATGGCCTTGGTTGTATGTTCAAAAACGGATTGGGTTAGCAGAGCAGAGCAGATGCAACAATGCCTGTGAGGGCGCATGAACGCTACTCAAGCTACTCAAGAGTTGACAGCACTCGCGGAAGTAGTTTCACGTATTTCGACAAATGTCAGGCACTTCAAGCGAACAGTGCAGGGGGACAAAAAAGGACAAATTTTGTGAATCCGGAAACCCGGCTCCAGCCTGAACAATCACACCCAGGATCTCATGTTATAGCATTAGATGCTTCCCAGCTCCAACAGATGACAAACTGCATGTTTCGTTCCTAATCTAAATCTCTCCAGTGCCTGGACAAAACAGGACAGGCACACAAGATGACTCCAACACATGGGCACACACTCACTCACACACACTCTCTCTCTCTCTCCAGCAAACAGAAAAGGTCATTTCACACACACACACACACACACACACACACACACACACACACATACATGCACACGATTCACAAAATGAACAATGCCATTCTTCACACACACACACACACACACACACACACACACACACACACACACACACACACACACACACACACACACACACACTCATACCCATTCATGACAGGGAAGAGGGATGTTAACAAAAACAGAACTGAATTAATGAGTCTTATGCTGATTTATGTATGACTGCAAGCAAGTTTTTGCCTTTACCAAAAAGCACATCAACTAAGTAAAGCAGAGCAGATATATGTGAGCCAAATTCATGTTTGATGATGCAAATCACTAACTGATGACGGGTGGAGGAAGTAAGACCTCAAAATCAAAGAACATGCTGACTACCTGATGCGACCCACACTTTGACACCTACCGCTTTCTTGGTGTCCGTAAGAAGAGAATCAAGGGAGAAGGTTGTGGATTGTTGAGCAGAGTGATATGACTGGGATGGCTTCTTCCCTCCTGCCAAACTCTGCAACAATGACTAAGTAAACAAGTGCTTAGACACTCTAAGTCACTGATGTATATATATATCTGGGTCATTCTCCTGAAAACTGGTCAAAACTGTGACGTAGAGGGTAAAAATTCAAAGTGTGAATTTTTTTAATGCTATTATTTGGAAATGAAAGCTTGACATCTCTTGTGTACATAAATATAAGATATAAATTGACAGGGTGACAGGAACTTGGTTAATTGTCCTGCCTCTTTAACAATTTTGGTTTAACATGTCTTCTTCGAAGTACAGACATACACGAAATAGATTACACATTTCTTTTCTTTAGTTTTGTTGTTGTTGGAATCATCAGAAACATTGCGTGTGTTCTGATCCATGCATTTGCACTACACAGCAATACTCCTGTGTTTTTTTCAGCAAAGTTTTGCACAAAGTCTGAAGAATATTTCCCCGATCGTTTGATATTGTTGCAATATCTGATGTTATACAAAATATCTAATATTTTTACAAAACAAACGAGAAAGCAATCTCGTTTTTTGACAACATCCGGCATGTCACGTGACTTTTCCTGAATGACTTCATTCCCCCGGCCGCATGGCGTGTCTTTGTTCAGAAACATCAAAAGGTGTATTGTAGTATTCTTCAGTGGTCTGACGTAATACATGTAGAACGTCTGATGTAGAATATGCACTGTGTGCTTTTTCAGGAGTTTATTGAGAATATTTTCAAGTTTTCAGCCAATTTGGGTGTGTGAAATAAAAGTACCATGAAAAGTGGCATTTTCCCACACTGAAGATTTGAAAACCGTTTTTTATACTTAGCCGAGTACAATGTGAAGAATTTTATTACGACAAGGCAATATCTTGTAAATCTTACGTGCAACTGTTGATTCAGGATGTGTACTCAATTTCATCAAAAACTTGTCAGTTATAAGTGCATGCTTTTTGTAGACTGTTTAGTGGTGTTGCGAGAATATTTTGTTAACTGAGCGAGAGCAACGAAGTTCCAGTTTTTTTTAAATTGAAGTACTTCTCATCCTTAAAGTTATGTCACACAACAGTTGTAAAACATTAAACTTTTAAAGTTTAATTAAGTCCAGCAGATGTTAGTAATACTAATAGTGGTTCTGAGAACTGAGTACTGATTTGTGTAGAGGTCATGGTGTGTCGGTTTGACATGTTTGTACTGAGCATATCAGTACTGGGACATTTGCTGATTATTGGTTTAATAATTGCAGATTCATAACACTTCAAATTCATTGACATGCCCAGGGCATGCGGAACTGAGCGTACTCCTGGGCCAAGTGGTACAGCAAGGAGGAAAACATCAAACACAGACAGTTGCAGACAGTACAGAGAAAGGCTGGCCACAGAGAATCCACACCTCCAAGAGCTGGGGGGAGGTGGGGGGGGGGGGGGGGTCTGGGCTTCAAGATTCAGGTTTATATCTCATCAGAGAAATTAAAACATGGCTGAACATTAACCATATCACATTACACAAAAACACATATTTTATATTTTAAAACTCAAAGAACAGTTATTAAAAATACAAAAGTTACATAATAAACAAACTAGTAATTTACATAATTTACACACACACTTAACTGTTAATGTAAATTACCTTGATAACATCAGGTCATTCTGATCTGTTTTTGTTAGACATATTTAAGCAAACAGAAAACAATGTTTTCTATGCTAAAAATTGGGGAAATGTTATTTTGTTGTAATACTGATGTAATACAGAATTTTATTTCGTTTGCTTTTTATGACAAAAAAAATCTTCTCACTGTACTTTTGCATGCACTTGTATGTCTGATTATAGTGTGAGCAAGTACTCTTTGTACACATTTTTATGGTAATCCCGCCCCATGCAATTTTATTACTGTACCGCTAGTAACCCGCGAACTGGAGCAGATGACGCTTTTGTTTTGAAGTGCTGCATGTAGCATAACGTCTTACGGCTTCACACAGCCAACCGGCTGACAGCCAGTGCGCGCCAGATTCAAACCTATTTCCCCCCTTCACATTTTGATCACTTGTTGTTTGTTTACCTACTCCTTTTTATGCACCAAGCCATGTGTAATATAATTTGGCATCTATTAGATCTTAAAATGTGTATGTGTCATTTATTTAGACACAGGATCGAGCTAAATCAGTAGCCAATGCCTCACTAGGTCTGTTCTTTTTATAGCCATCACTTGCACAGTGTGGCCTGCTTCAGTCTCTGGTTAGCAGTGAATTGTTGTTTTGACTCGATTAAAGTAATTCTGAGTCAATTTATGCTTTGTAGTATAGTATTTTGCTTAACTGACTTCATGTTTAGTGTTTATTTTGGGTTGAAATCAACTTCTTAAGTATTGTGAACTGTAGAAGCTAAGTTGCATTCATAGACTACTTGATATCACTTTATCAGCGATGCTGCGACTAGATAACACACCCCAGGTGAAAGTTCACACCGACTGTTTTATTGCTAGTCTTTAAGCGTGCCTTGCTTCTCATACAGAATGTTGTATTGTAATTGTTATGTAGCATTGTAACCGTAGGAGCGTGCACTTTATTCTGATGTACGTTTTCATAACATTAATATTTTGTACACTGTGTTAGCTGTGATTTAGTTGTATGAATCTGTTTATAGACAGGCGCAAGCCCATGCTTGTTGTAAATAAAATAAGTCATGTTTGTATTTTTGTTTATACAGTATAAAAGATTGTCATTTTAACTGTTATTTGATGTTTTTCATGATTTAGTTTAGTTATTGTTGAGAAAATGATATGTGTATGGGCCAAGGAAACACAAATGTTAGCCATTTTGTGGTCCAGAGGGCCGATTTGATTGTAGCGAGAGCATGTTTTCCTTGCAGCCCGCGCAGCCCTGTTATCTATGCATGCGAGTAATCATTTTGTGTGTGTTGAAAATTGTCTGCTGACGAAAATAAATCCTGATTGCCATACGCCAGCTGTGGTCTCCATTTCTGACTGACTATTACATGAAAGGGTGTGTGACTTGTTATATAAAAAAATGTTGAGTTATGGGTTTATGTCGCCCAAACATGCGTTAAATTATTATATGAATGTACAAAATTTGGCATAAACATAGTAGGGGAGATGTGCAATAATAGTGTGATTTAATTTTGTGCATACTTGTGCAAAAATGAAGACACAATGAACTATGTATGTTGTAATATCTGATGTATAACATGCAGCCTTTTATGACCTTTGTCAGCAAATATCTCCAAAAGTACACACGTTTTTATCTTTTGCTTTTAAGAAATCTTTCCTAGCATTGTGCACATTCTAAAAACACAGCTAGTTTCAATGTATCATCAACTTTATTTTCAACCCCCTTTGTCCTGTTTTCATATATATATATGGGAGAAAGGGATATATATATATATATATATATATATATATATATATATATATATATATATATATATATGACATGCCCACTTTGTTTGCACTAGGTGTGGTTATTATACATTAAGCACCTAGCTTTGCTGCAAAGATATCAGTGGCACAGAAAATCTAGGAGTAGGACTGATAAATAGTCAGTGAAGTTTTGAACTGTCACCATGACCTTGATCTTGAACACAGCAAAGCAATCTTTCCACAATACACCCAGTCATATGATGGTGCACCACCAAACTAAATTTGGTTGCATAAAGATTAGTAGCTCTGAAGATATATAGTATAATAGAAACAAAAGCAATTTGTAAAAGATAAAGCTTTCTCCTTTCATTCCCAATTTGGTTTCTTACTACGCAACTGAAAAACCCTTACATTATATTAAATTATTATATGAGCCTGCTTTGCGAGGACCATCTATGCTTTGGATGCAAATAGTTCTTTAGGTTTAAGTTTTCACTGAATAAACCTAACTTTCTCCAAAAGAGTATCCATCAAAGAGGTTGCAACAATAAACTTAATGCCCGAAGTTGTTTTTGAGGTAATAAAACTTGAAAAATTTACACCACATCTGGGACGGAAATTGATAGAGGAAGGGTGGACACTCCAGGGTGCATCACTTGACTTTACCTTTTGTTTGCATCTTCCTTCTTCAGGCAATTTCCTTTAGTTGCCTGGCATGGCATGTCAAAGCTTATTAACGCATGTGAAAAGAGTGTGTAAGCTTTGAGTAATTGATTTTTTATCAAAATTTTCAAACAAAACACACCATGTCCATTTCCAATGCTGATAAAAACAGTTCTCTGTTACTATTCACTACAGACTTGTGTGTGTTTGAACAAAAATAAATGTTGTTAAAGTTAGAGTTTAGACTTTATTAGTTTAGTTATCAGTAGTGGTAATAAAAGCTTTGGATTCCATTCATAATTACCTCTTTTCATGTTTTAAGTTTCAATTTTTCATTGTGTCATGCCACTGTGTTAAAAAAAAAAAAAAGCCTTTTCCTGGGGATAAGCATCACTTTTGTGACTGCGGTTTGGTCAAACTAAGTGCGACCATGTTTACCCACAATGCCTTGCATCCAGTCTCTTCAAACATGGTGCCAACAAGAAGCAGTGACAGAATTTTTGAGTTAGGTCATGTACCTTTTTACCTTTACAAATGACAGAATGTTGTGTTAGAGTCTGGCGCCCAATTTGGTGTTTGCATTCGTTACCCAGGCTTATTTCTTGATTTTTTGATTGATAAGTAGGAAGACTGCGTATATAGTGAAAGTTTGGTGTATTTTAGGGCCCTAGTTTCAAATCTATAATAGCATCTGGGGATATAGGTTGTGTTGGGGATATAGGTTGTGCTGTAGTTAATTAATTTGAGGTTAATTGCTGCGAATGCGGTTCCACAGCTGGGCTCATGGAGTTAATCTTATTTTAGCTTCATTTGATAGACTAGATAACAATAATTGTCGATAGCTAAAAAGATAACGGTCCAAGTTTTTGGCATTTTAAACGTTGTTTAAACATTAAAATGTGTTTAGTACCTTTTGAGTTTGGGCCCGATCAAAAGTTTGAAGAAACAAAAGATAGTAGTTTGAAGTGCTTAGGGCAGCCTGCACAGATTTTGCTGGACAGTGCTGTCCTTGCAGTCCACCCAGCTGATATAGATAAGAGGTGAGTACAGCCGGTGGTAGCCATCTTCATTTAGTGTTTCATCGGCCAGTGTCTATGACTGTTTCAGCCACAAGTTCAAGGCAATCACCTCATTGCCATAAGTTGAATTGACATTTGTTCAGTTGTGTTGTTTATGCTTTGATGTATGATACTATGTACGTGTTGATTAGTTTGATACTCACTGCCACGTGTTCAGGTTGTTTTGTTTATTCAGTCCTGTTGCTGCTATGAATAATGTCATGGTGGGAGGCCAAACTGAGTGATGTATTTTGACTTAGGATGTGGTCAGTAGCAGGAGAATTACAATAACACTATGATGTGTCAACCTCAGTCCAATACTGTAGGATGTGTGGTACTAGGCTAGGCCTAGTATGTGAATTTACTTGCAATTTAAGGGAACATTTGGTCAATAGATTTCTAATTGCAAGGAATATGCAAGACAGCCATGTGTAAAGTGTAACATATTGCTAAGTTGCAATACTTTATAGAGAGGTGGCTATATGTGGAAGTTGTCTGATCTGCTACAGTGATGCTGATAGACTACTGTGAATTTGTACTATTGGTCACTCCAAGTGCCATCTTACAAGAGTAGAGTGCCTGGTTGTTGACAATTGTGGATGTTGGCACCATTGCTCATTCATAAAGTATTTTCTTCAAGGTCAAGTGTCAGTATACCTATAGATAGCATGCAAGTTGGCCAAACAATTAGAATCTTCTTCTTTGGGGGGTGGGGGGTGGGGGATGGGGAGTGGGGGGGGGGGCATTCACACCTGGCTGACTGACTCAGTGGCAGTGTAGCATTCATGACCTGTCCTTATTCTATTTTGTTTTGGTTTGACTGGTTAATCTAGTCATTGTAATATATATATATATAGATAGTATGTAGTATTGTATTTGTAGTATTTGTTCATAACTGTTCATGAGTTTTACTTATTGACTTAGTCATATTATAGTTATTATTATGATTTTTTAACTTGTTTATAATGTTCATAACCATTTCACTTGTTGACTTGGATTATAGTTCTCATGATGATTTATTACTTGTCTGTAAATGTTCATGACAGTTTCACTTATTTAGTTATATTATAGTTATTGTTCATGACAGATTTACTTACTGTCTTAGTCATATTATGGTTATTATTATGATTTTAAGTTTACACCTCAGGAGTGATTATGCCTCTAGTATTGCCTGAATGCCATGTAAATAATGATGATTGACCCCCATTACTACATTTTGGTCTTTAGTTACTGTTGTAATTATTGACCCATCTCCTGTCTGTAATCTGTTTTAGATGACTTGTTTGTTTTGCAAGTGTATGATGACATGTATGATGTTGGTAGTCTTTTAAATTCTCTCTCCCTCTGGCATGGTGTGAATGTATTTCATCAAGAGTATTATGTAGTTGTTTCATAATCTATGATGAAATGTTCCCTGCAACCTTCCCCTCAGCCCTTGTATGTCTGGGTATGTAAATAAAAGTATCACTAGCATGTGCCAGAGTCAAGATGAGTGATAGTTGTGGACTGATAGAATTGTGCTGTGACATGATGGTAGGTCCATCATACTGTGTTCATAACAATGGTTTTGTGATGTTTCCCAAGGGGGGAAACATGGGGTGTACTACAGTTACTTAGTTTTATAGTGGTTTCAGATTACTAAGTTCTAGAAATGGTATGTTGTTTTATTAACTGTTGTGTTAGTACTTATGTCGCTTAGAGTTGTATGCATTTCATTGAGTATTATGTAGTTGTTTCATATACTCTGATAAGATGTTCCCTGCAAACTACCTCTCAGTCCCTTAGTATGCTTGAATGTGAATAATTGCAAAACGTTATTAATGGGTGTTGTTCTGTGATGTGTCCATTCCGTGTCACTAGTGGTTGTTCCATCAACTTTAGCTTACAATGTTTCTTTAGTACATGCTTGTTGTGGTTAAAGCATTTTATTATTTTATGCATTTCATTGAGAGTACTATGTGGTTGTTTCATAGGCTCCAATGCAATGTTGCAGGCATAACAATGACTTAGTACTATGTTATAATTTAGTATTTTGATTTCTAAAACATTATATGTAGATATTATTATTATGTGTAAATAATGTATGCTCAGCTGGACTCATATAAGTTATAACTGTGTTTATTGTTGGTTACAGCGTGCTGTCTTCTTTGCAACAAATAAATGGTTAAACATTTATATTGAGTTTGGATTTGTCCACCACCACCTGTCACAACCACAAGAAAAAGAAACAGAAAAGAAAAAGAAAAAAAAGCATTACATTATTAACACTGTGACTAAGAGAAGAAGAATTTATTTATTTTTAATCCCAGGCCTTCCCATTTTTTTAAATTCCATTTCTAGCAGGGCAGATGCAATCTAAAGTGTGTGTGCTGAAAGCCAAAATAGAATTTCTGAACAGATGTAGCATTGTTCTTTGTTGCTATTTACAGGGTGACCCCCCCCCCCCCCCCCAAAAAAAAAGACAACAAAAGCCACCCACAAATAAGCTAATAACTTCTGCATGTTTTCAGCAAATTACTTCATATTTGGTGCACATTAACTTCAGTTTGTGCATGATCATTTCACAAAGCTTCCAGTTTGTAGGTCAAATAGTCCTATGTTCTCTCCAAAATGTGTTCCAAATGACCCCCTTGGCATTGTAGGCACACCTGCAAGCAGCGCGTAAAATTGTCTTGCTGAAACCACTGTTCATCTCTAGTGATGATCCTGCGTCAGCCCAGTGCTGCCGAAAACTTCCTAAGCACAACTAGGCAGTGTTAAGTGTTCACAATGATGGACTGTCCATTTTCATCCTTGAACCAGAATGGACTAATGATGCTGTGTTTTAAAATGGTCACCCATGCTGTGCATTTTGTTGAATGTGATGGCCGCTGCAAAGCTGTACCCCAGAAAATTTATTCTTGCTGTTTACTGGAGATGAACAATGGTTTCAGCTGTCTAACTTCCTATCACACAATACTGCAACTAGTGTAGCTGTAAGTCACTGTTATTGTCAGTATACAACATATAATATATAAATTATACAAGCCCACTTTGCTTGCACAGGTCTGGTGAACATGCAGACTTGGATTTGCACCACAAAACAAGACTAGCATCTCTTATTCACCAACACTAACAGCTCTTTTATTTTACAAAGCTATAAGTAAAACTCTTGCCCTCAGTCTCAGTCTAGTCCAAACCAAAGTGTAACTTACAAAGAAAAACTGACTTACTATAGATTTGCACCACAAAACAAGACTAGCATCTCTTATTTACCAACGCTAACAGCTCTTTTATTTTACAAAGCTATAAGTAAAACTCTTACCCTCAGTCTCAGTCTAGTCCAAACCAAAGTGTAACTTACAAAGAAAAACTGACTTACTTGCCCATCCTGACTGGAATTATTTGTGCTGCGAGTTGTCAGGAGACCTGGGTCATGGAGAGCACTAAAATCAAAACAAATCTGACTTTAATTTTAAACAAGGGCAAACAGTAAGCACACTTATAAAACAGAAAAACTAAACTGTCATTACTTTTTCAATCATTCATACACACCACTTTGGGCCATACACCATATGCCATGGTTTGAATAGGCCAGCTGGTGAAACCATTGGTTGTTTTAGAGAAGGGAGAAAAAAAAGTTCCATGTTGTGTTGTCCATTAAAGCACTGCTTATTAAAACAAAATTATGCACAAAACTGTTTGTTGTACTGTCTTGTAATGTGCAAAACAATCTTTGAACTAAGACACTATCAGCATGTAACTGTTAGTGCAAAATTTAATCCACAGTGGTTTTAGAATATCAAATGGTCCAACATCTTTCCAGCCTATAGTTAGACTTGTTAGAGGAATGTACTGCATGTATATTTACTGTAATTTACTTAGTCTGTAGGAATTTCTTTCCTCCCAGTTGTTTGATTTCCTGTACTTCCTATACTAAATCATTGGATTTAGTTTGTGTTGACCAAAGTCATTCATTAAGTTGTTCTTGTATTATTACAACTTCTGTATATTGTGCTAAATCGTATTGTACTTTTATTGTAATATGTCATGCAGCATTAAACAAAAGTTTGAAAAAATCTTTCCAGCCATCCAAGGCCAAGGACACTTGCTGATATTATTATTAACAATCCAGCATGGTCATCAGTTTATAGACTCGCTTTTATTTGAGTGACTGTATTCGTTTTGTTTGTCCAGTGTGTTTGGTAGTAGTGTTACACATCACATTAAGTTTGGTTGCAAACAAATGGTTAGTTCAGAAGATAATTAAGGCCAAAACATTCACATTTTGATTGTATTTATAATTCCCACTGTGGCCTAAACACTGAAGACAGCAACCCATGTTTTTTTTTCTGCATGTCACTCAAGCCCATGATGATGAACACCATCCCAAGTTTGGTTACAAAAGGATGCGCAGCTCAGAAGATAACCTCTGGACAAAGTTGGACATACAGACAGACAGAGAGACAGACAGATAGACATGGTGATTCCACTATACCTGCCCTAACTTTGTTACCTGGAGGGATGCGGGCGGGGGGGGGGTTAAAAAAAACGGCATCAGCAACTACATTTTTATAAACAAATTTCAACAATCAATACTAAATGCTGCTCATTAAAAATTAAATAATCCGACTCATCTCTTAGAAACCCATAAATGTTTACTAGTTTCAGCTCTAAATGTCCTATTTTGGTGACAAACATGCATAAAAAATAAAAAAATCACTGTGCAAGTAGTTCATCACAAAAATGAGTTGTTCTTCAGTGCTGGTGAATCTCATACTGCTGTTCTGTGTTCTATCCCACACTGATTCAAGAAGCAGTATGAGCAATGTGTGCGTGTGCGTGTGTGCATGCGTGTGTGCATGCATGTGTGATCAAATGAGTCTATCCTTATGTCTTTGTAAGTGATCCAGGCTCTTACAAGATGGGGTGCCATAAATAATATATTATTATTATTAAACAAGGCCAGATTGTGTGGCAAAAGTATTGAATACATCATGTACCAACCAATTTCTGCTCTTCAGAGCAAACTAATGGCTGTACCCCAAGGAGCCAAAATTTGAAGCAAAAATGTTTTGTATGAGTGCCTAGAGTGTTTGTATAGTATGCATGATAGAACAGTTGTATAGCTGTGTGTGTACTTGACTTTGTTACCTGCACCTACTCCTTAATCCTCAGTGCTTTTTGTAAGCACCTTGAGCTCATCAAAGCTAGGGTGCCAGAAATATTCTCTATTATTATTATTACTATTATACTGATGAGTGTGGTTACGTCTTTGTTGCTTTAGATTAATAACTGTGTGTCACACAAAAGGCTACCGAAAAAGGCAACTTTCATACTCAATCACTTGACGGGCCCACAATCCAGCACTCAGAAGAAATCAGTACGATTTCTGAGTTAAAGTTGATACGTGAAGGATAAAACTAGACACACAAGGACTCACCTGAATATATTGTGTTTAACTTAAGCCAGGTTTAAATTTCTGGTAATACCCTGTCCCCTGTACCCACAAAGACAAGGTGTCACATTTGTCCCAAGAATTACCCATTTGGTCATTCAATTACTGTATATATATATTATGTAGTCCACATGTTAATTATTTTTTTTATTGCAAACTGTATCCCAAGTCATAGCTTTCATTTGATCTTGAAATTTCAATGTCACAAAGAGTTATTGACAGAGAGAGAGAGAGGTACAGACAGACTCTCAGACAGAGACATACTGACTGACCTAAACAGGAAGTCTGGTCCATCACTCAGTGAATCATCCGAGTCATCTGTGACTGATAATTTTTCTGTGCACAAGATGAAATTTTAAATACTAATTATCCCACAAATTCATACAAATACAATGAAATATATTTAAAACATAAAACAAAGTGGACACCGAACCAAAAGGCACCAAGGCTCTCCTCAATATGAATGGAATAATAATTATTTAGAAAATATTTTTTTAAACATCATCACTCAGAAGATATTTGGTCTCTTTTGTTAAAAAGTATATGTTCTGAATTTGCAAGAACACAGCCAAGGGCACTGCCATCTTAACCCAGTCTGTGACGTTAACACATCACTGTGATTGTATCAGTGTAGTACTCAGCTCAGCACCCACTGTTACATTCTTTCAGACTTTGTACATTGGACATTGTATAACAAGGTTTGACACAGTATGCTGCAAATCCCCCATACAGTAAGTCACATTTCCCCCCCCCCCCCCCCCCCCCCCCCCCCCATACAGTAAGTCACTGTTATATACAGTTAAGTCAGTACACTATGCCAAATTTGTTTGCATGTCTAGTAATTAGTAATTCATGATCAGCACACCCTGTTTGATTAAAAATACATCAGTGGTACAGAAAGTATAGGTCTGACAAATATTCAGGGAAGTTTTGAACCATCACTGGGACCTTGACTATGAACACAGTAAATCCAACAGTTTCACAAAACACTGCAAGTGTAATGTGGATCACTTACCATCAACCTCTGAGAGTAAGAAGCCCAAGTTTCTGGTTTTCTGAGCAGAAGTATTGGTGACTGGCACAGGCATGGTTCTGGATGCTGTCAACATATCTGGACAGCTACAGCTTTTCCACACAGAAACACAAACCTGGGACACAAATCTTGTACCTCCAAGCCCAATGTCTACACTACCACTATTATTAACATTTTCCTCAGTGAAAGGCCATACTTCAGGTTCACCTATCACTGACACTGCATTTTCATCAAGAAGGGTAGGAGGGTCAAGACCTGAAGGTGAGACGCCAGTCACTAGAGGTTTTTCTGTGGGTTGGTTAGAAACACTAGCGCTACAATATGAACTGTCACTACTACTGCATGCATTACAACAACCATGTGCTGAAGCTGGTGGCAAAAGGTTCTCAGTTAGGTAATTTAAGTCATAGAAGGATGTCTCATCAAGAAGGGCTGGTTTAGATGAACTATGGTAACACATTTTTGAGGACCCCAGGGTGGAGATTGAGGACTGTGGCTCAAGGTGAGGGAGGGAACCAGACAGACCAGGACAGCCCCCACCACAATGATCCCACTGGGTCAGACAGGGTGGAGAGGTAGGGGAGCTGCTCAATGAACCTGGGTCCAAATTACCTGTTGCTGTGGTGGATGATACCATTTTTACACAGGATTCAGCAGCAAGCGTATTAAAGGGTCTTTGGCACTTTGACTGCTCTCCATTGCTTTCTTCTTCAAGTCCAAGTGTTTTTCCATCTGTTTGCTTGTTTGTCACAAATCCATTGTCCATGAGGATCATTTTCTTTTTTTTAATAGTTTTTCCTGGAGCCAGGCCAGCAACCTCTTCTTTGTTGTCAGTTAATATTTCTTGGCTTTCTTCACAGTCAGAATCATTTCTGACATCACCAGCAATGTTTTGGTTAAATGAGGTTCTGTCAGTGTCATTGCTGTTTGTTTGGACATATGCTAAATCTGAAAGCATGCTCACTGAAGCAAGTGTCTCTGTAGAAGCTGTCACAACAGTGGTAGAAAATACAGCTGAGTTTGAAATTTCATCCAAACCTACATTCAGAGGCAAACAGGTGTCAAACTGCTGTGGAAATGTCACATTTTCAGCTAAATCAACCTCTTTGTGTATACAAGCTGCATTTGAGACAGCCTGCACCTCCAGGCCCAAGTCAGTGTCATCAACTGGAGTAGCATTTTTTTCACCACTTGCAGACCTGTTCTCAACAGAAGCCTGGGCTAACAGGTTTATGGATCCAGCTGAACTCCCTCTTTCTGCTGCTACTTCTACTTCAATGTCTTTGTCACCCAAATTGTTTACAGACTGCACCACTGGCTCAAAAGATATTTCAAGGATCTGTTTTCTGGGAACACTGAGGCTTACACAGTTCATCGAAAAATCCCTTCCAGCACTTATATCTGCTACAGCATCTGCAGCCTGCTCAGTCAGTGGAGCAGAAGAATTGAGCATGCATGGTTGTAGAACAGTGCATATAGCATGTGATAAAGGACCTCCATCAGGAGTGTCCCTGTTCTTCTTTTCACAGTCAGTATTTATGACCAAAGAGATGCTCATCTCTGTTCTTCCAAAAGAGTCCTGATCAACTCCAACATAAGACTGCAATGGGCCATGGGAACTTGCTGCCTCAGAGGGCTTCACACACATGCACCCTGACTTGCAAACACTTGATCCAGTCATCTTCACCATTTCTAAGTTTGGTTTCAACTGTTCTGAACACTTTGCAGATTCTCTGAGTGTCCTCTGCTCTTTCCTCACAAATGGCTGTACTTCACATGTATCTGTTGTGACACTTTCTGGCTGTTCAGATTTCATGATCACCAGTGTCTGTTTCTGAGTTTGTACAGCTGATGATGGCTCAAAGGTATCACTGCTAATAAAGGCATGCAAACTGGGATCACATGCACCAGGAGGAGACAACTGATTAACATTGCCTGCTTTTGAATTTTGCATGTCTGAGATGATCTCCAGATTTGGAACACTAGTTTGCTGGGTATCACTGACGGTGATATCAATGACTGCTGCAGTCCATGCACTTGGCTCTGGATAAGTGAAGCTCTGCTGGGATGTACCATCAAAGAGTCTTGTTTTATTAAAAGATTCATTGTCTGCTGTTGTTAGTTCAGATGTGCCCACTTCTGGTCCAATCCATGTTGAAACAAAATCAGCACCCTGAGACTTTTCAGTATTTGTCTTTGTTTCAGTTGTCTTTTCGAAAGTGCCTGAAGTAGCAATAATGGCTTCACTGTTCTTTAATCTGTCCACTACAGTTGTAGTTCCTGTGGTTTCTACTGCTGCTTTTCTCACATCATCGAAGAATTTAAGTTTTGTGCTCTCCAGACAAGAATCAATTTCACGAAGAATTTCCTCATCATCAGCATACTGCTCGTTGTGATAACTTTGCTTTGCTAAATCAAAACTTTCTGATTCATTACTGCACTCTCTAATGGCCTGGCTGCATGGTTGGGTCCAATCAAGTACTTGTGGCATGTGCTCTACAGGGGCTGTGTTCAGGCTGAACTTTATGTCAAAACTCACTGGTGGAATGTGCTTTACAGAAGCCAAATGCTCCATAGATGCCAAATTTATGGTTGAGACTGGTTGTGTTTGCTCTTCATGGATGCTGTGCCAGATGGATTTTTTTCTTCCCACTTGGTGAACATTCTCTGCAGAAGCAGCTAACAAGCTTGATTTCTCTGTGCATTTTTCCATTTCTGGAACATGATCTGTGTGGGCTGTGTGAAGATTGGATTTCTGAAGCTCAGTACTATATCCCACTTGTAAAGCATGCCCTGCAGGGGCTATGTGTATGATGCTTTTCTCACTGCTAGTACTACTTCCTGCCTCTGGAACATGTTCTGCAGGGGCTGCATGCACACAGGGCTTTTCAGTGCCTACAAGTGGTATGCCCTCTGTAGAAGCCATTTGCTGGGTGGATAACTCAAAGCTTCTACTTTCTGTTTCTGGTTGTGTTGCATTGCCATTGTTACAAGGTGTTTGTTCCTGCATCTTCACAGTTCACTTCTCATATATGGAGGTGAGAAAGTTGTACTTTCAAATGGATCTGGCATACCTCACGATGAGTGTTTCAAAGGGTTTCCAATAAAATTTGATGGCTGAATTTAAAAATGTCCTGAACAGTTTGGTTTTGCTGTCATTTCAGGCATCTCTTCACTCTTACACAGCCACAGAAAACAAAACCATCAGCTTGTCCAGTTCATTCAGATTAGTGACACTTCCTTTCGCTGTTTTCTTGATAGCTGGGACAGTAACTCTGGACTGCTTGCTGGACAGCACCACATCTTTCCCAGTGATCTGATGGGAAAACGAACAATTTTAAGTGGGACTGTTGTCACTTTTAATGCACTATCACATTCTCTCTCACATTCCACTGTATGTCACACACATTTCAGCAGAAGAAATTTCATTCAATTATTTGAACACTAAAACAAGTCAAAAGTGATACTGTTATCACTATCATGGATGATGGCCTCCTCTGCTGCTTCTGTCATCAAGGGGTCATTTTGAAAATGAGCAAGTTCAGTACCATGTGTGGCCTCATGGATCAGATATGGCATTCCAGTGACTCCTGTGGGATGTTCTGCCACTCCTTTACATTCTGCACTGGTTGACTGGGCGTAAAACACCAATTTACTTACTTACCTTTACGTTCATCATGGGGGTGGAAAGATTATGGTCTGCAGAGGTATCAGTGCCAATCATTTACACACCTCATTATCTTAGAGGGAGCAGTCACTGGCTTGTAACACTGGGATGAGATCATGAGGAACCACACTGCACCACCTGTGCAGAACAATGCCTGTCATATTGCCAAAGTAGTGCAGAATGAACTCCTGGTCTGAAACATCAACACCTTGCCCTGGCCAGCCATTTCCCCTGATCTGTCACCAACTGGATATATATCTGAAACAAGGTGAAACATTCAGAACAGCAAGGAGTCCATCCACCCTAGTATGTATAGGATTTTCATCAAGTAGTCATTCAGGAGAGGCAGATCACCACTCAGGAGTCACTGGGGCACAGATGTCAAGCAATAATCGACGCCCACAGTGGCCACACACAGTATTGAGCTTGGTCAATTTCAAAATGACCCCATGATGACAGAAGCAACAGAGCCACCCCTCCACTATATTTAGTGGAAACTGCATTATTGTGCATTATCAGAGCCTCTGCTAGACCAGTATACATGCAGGTTTTCACTCGTAAATGTTCCCCTTGCACCAGTAAAAAAAATTAAGTCGCTGGTATTGAATTTTTTTCTGTTTGTTATTCTGCATATGAAATAAACAGTATTTGTACCATGTATAAGCTGTGTTTGTTAATTACTGGCTGAAACTGAGCATTTGTGTGACTTGCTGGAGATACTCTGTACCCTGGGTCCAGCTAAACAAAATCACTTCCGGTGTTGATCAGCAAGCAAAACAATGAACACTTACTGTTGCACCAAACGCTGTATGCACCACATGCTAGAACTAAGCAAAAATTAACAAAATATACAAACTTTCATTGCCAGCACCTCCCCCCCAGTCTAATGGACAGGTCCCAAAGTTCCAGTGCTGACTGTAAGATACCAGACAGTTCCATTTCTGTTTGGATAAATCAGCTTTGCTGTATGATTTTCCCCCAATCCACTTTCATTCCAGATCTAAATGCATCAATATGGTGCAACAAAGCATAGTCTTTTTGTTTTTTATTGCCCTGCGCTGCCTGAATTGTCTGTATCATCATATGCTTCAAACGAGAAACCCTTGAAACAGCTGAGTACACCATCAAATCACCAGCTATTAAGCAGAAGATAACGCTTCTTCAATTAAAAATGCTTGTTGTAATTGTGAAACACCAATCTTGTTTCAGCTTTTCAAACAGAATTTGACGACTTTGTTTTTAGAATAATAGAAACGGAAAGAAAAAAGAAAAGAAAAACAACAACAACAAAACAATAATAGATGTATAATAGTAATAGAGTAATAGTTTTTAGCACCCTGCTATATCTGTGATGCTTGTATGATACTGCAGTGTCTGTTATGTCATGAAGTTTTGACTGCATCAAAGTAGAAATAAATCAAATGTAAAAAATGTATCACTTAATAGACTGTTTTGACATTATTAATCGGAGGTGACGATGACAAAAAAATCTTAATCTCTGATATTATTGAATTTTTTGCATTTTTTTCTGTTTGTTATTCTGCATATGAAATAAACAGTATTTGTACCATGTATAAGCTGTGTTTGTTAATTACTGTCAATATTTTGTTTAATGTAAAGCACAAATAATTAAAGGACTTTACTGATGACATGACATTTTCATTCAAAATCAAGGAAAAAATTCATTTATAAGTCTTATTTCATCTGGTGACAGCAACACACATCTTTCAATTAACTTATATTTAACAGCATACCCTGAATATGTTAATACTTTGTTTGACTACTTTTCATGTCATCAGTCACATCTGATCATGGTAGGCAGTTTTAATAAAATTGCCTTCAACATCAACAATTGGCCACAAACTATCTTCTAGCTCTTATATTTAGAAAATATAAAAGTTAGACAACCCACTAATACTAAGATTTCCATTTATATATTAATATATATATATATATATATATATATATATATATTGCTATTGATTTATTCCCTCTTGTGTCATACTTCACAGCTGACGTTCTGAGAATGGGTCATGCATATATATTATATATATACAAAGAAGAAACAAAAACAAACAACTGAGAGAGAGACTCAGAGAGAGAAGGAGGGGGGGGGGAGGGGAGAGAAGGAGAGAAAACATATGGAGAGAAGACCCAAAACATTTGAAAACATTCAATGATTCATGAATGATGAACTCATGAAGGCACTCTCAGTTTCTGACTGATTGGCTCAGTCACTGACTCACTGAGTTTTTTGGAAGCAGACACCATTATGTTTAAGCCAGAAACCTGGATGCTACAACGTACCCAACAGATACCCACAGATTTATACAGCGACTGATCACTGGTGACCATAAATGTAAAGCCCTTGTGTTGCAAACTGCAATGACTGACAACTGTCAAACATCAGTTATGGGAATTTATGCAACCCTAAATTTTCAGAGGTAATTTTCACAAGCACTAAGTGACTAACTAGTATTGTAGTAAAGCCTGTATCTTCTTCTTTTCTTCTTCTCCTTTCCTTGGATGCCCACAATTATGTTGTTGATTATTCTGGCACTTTAGGTGGTGTTCGCAAAGTCCACATTTCAGGTCTGGTCACAAGTCCTTAAAATTAAATTGTTGCACTGTCTCAAGTTCATTCTCTCTATAAAAAAAAATAAAGAACTAGTTGACTGGTCAGTGGGAAGCAATCAGTCTTTTTAGTTTTATACTACATCAAATATTGCAATGCAAACAGCAATGCACATGATCCTAAAAATACATATAACAACGTTATTATAATATATATATATATATATATATATATATATATATATATATATATATATATATGTTGTATTATTATTATTTACTTAGGAATGATTCTTGTCGCACTTCATTTCTTCAACTCCGTGTCCTTTTTCTGTGCACACCTTTTGTGACTAAGTCAGATCTATTTCAAAATCAGCACAAGTAATTCCGACATGAACAAAGATTAGTCTTATACTTTCTTATGGTAACTATCATGCTTACCACAAAGAACTAAACAGAAATGGATGGTGACTGATGTATGATTTTTCACACACGGGAAACGGAAATTGAAATGGTTTAGCCAGAATGTATACCTAGTAAGTACTAACACAGTAACGTGTAGCCCAGCGTTTGAGCCGCCTTCACTCAAACGCATGTCCCAGCGTTTCGCACCCCTACTCACAAATTCATAAATTTAACGTAGGTGATCCCACCAAATGACTCAATAATGCGTACACCAACCGCATGGCCGGAAACGTCGAAAAAAACGAGTTCATAAAATAAAAATAAAATGTCCTTTTACTGCTATCGTACAGGAATAAGCTTCCTGCATGCTCTAAAAGAGTTATCCAAACACACAACAGATTAATTTTTTTAATTATGGGGAAAAAATGAAAAAAGGTAAAATCCAAGGAGTCGGCTGGAAATTCCTGGACTATTTTAAAAGTTATTTTGGGTCAGAAATGATCCAGGGCCGTTCCTTCGGACTCTAAACTTCTTGTGTCAGTAATTAGAGAAGGTTAAGCGAACATGATCCGCACTGAAGGTTTTGTGATTGAACGTGCCGTTGATTTTATAACGATTTTAGAAAAGGACTTTCCCAGACAGTGTTACTAACACTGTTTTCACGAGCTCTTTCCCGCGTTGTCAATATGACATCAATTATATATATATATAATATAATATATATATATAGTAAAGTAAGTAAACATGGTGCTTAATGTCCACAGAAACCGTACGGCTTATTAGGGACGGGTATATATATATATATATATATATATATATATATATATATATATATATATATATATATATATATTATATTAGCCGGATACCGGAACTTAGTGTCTCAGTTTTGCCGGTGTACATGTCACGTATGCTAGCGGTAAATCATTTTTGTCAATGTTTATTTTTTAAATCAGTCTGGGCAATCTCAGTGTGAAACGGCAGTTTCATTTTCCTAACCTTTTCCTGGGGAACAGCATTAAAAAATTAAAACTCGAAAATACTCACTTCTCATTGCATGGAGTCAGACTGTGATGTGTGTGTGTGTGTCAGTGTGTGCACGGTGCGTGTGTGTGTCAGTGTGTGTGTGTGCGCGCTTTACATTTGTATGGTGTAGCTCCTTGGCCGGCTGTGACTACAGTTGATACATGATAAGCATCGCGGGCCGAGTCTATCGGTAGGAATGGACTACTCACTGCTGCTACTGTTGTTACTGCTACTGCTACTGCTGCGGGTTTTTGTAGCAGACGATAGGTCATATAATATAGATATAATAATAATTAAATTAAACAGTAACTGTAGAAATGCGCAAAGAAACTGAAAACGGTAACTTTGACCGGCCATGCTTTGTGCAGACTGTATCTTCGTACGCTTCTCACTGAAGTTGCCAGCGAGGGGTGGAATAAGCCTGCATACAGTGTGCGCCTTTGATGCCGAGTGGATGTGTACACTGTGACACAAGACAGAGACACTACAGACTGGCGACGAGCGAGAAACCTGGTGAAACTGGCAGAACTTTTCCGACAGTGTGTGTAGGGAACTGCTTGCAGGCCTAGCTGCTACTGACTAGGCGTGGCGAAAGATGGGCGTGAACATTTTCCTGTGTGGAAAAGTTTGATCCCAGCAGTGAACCTTCGGTGGTTGATGCAAAATGGGACAGATAGAAAAAGAGTTTTAAAGTATACATGTGACTGCCTTGGGAAACGTGCATGAGGTATGCAAAAAGGCTCTAGCTGTTGCTTCATTGTGGGGAACTGCAGGACGGATTCACAAAGTTGTCAGGAACTGCAGGACGGATTTTCCAAACTTTTGATGAACAGTTTGTAGCCGTTGACGACGTTCGGCCCACGGTCAGTGACGGACTGTATTCTAAATGCACCCCCCCCCCCCCCCCCCCATATGTCTTCTATAAAGGATCCTAAAAAACAGATAAAGGATCCTAAATGGACCGCTTCCCATCTGTCTGTCTTCCAATGTGAGCACTGTGTGACCAAACGAAGAAGCGCACGGTGAGTAAAACTCAACGGTGCAGTGTCACGAAGCCATACTTCTACCGCGCGCGCGAACTGTGAACCAACTGAGTTCACGGAGTCAGTTCACAACTCACTGACACAAAATTGCAGACTAAATGGTAGAGATTGTCAAGCCTAGCATTTTTGGTTTGTAAAGTGTCAGAAAAATGAAATAGGGCCTATGCCCAAGTCAAAAACCGAGCACTTTATGAGGAGTGGGCCAACTCGGCTGTAGGCACTGGGCTGGACGTGCAAGCTTCACGGTGGCCGCACCAAATTCGCACTTTTCCTGACATTGCTGTCCGTCGGCAACCTGTGGTGAACAAATAGTCCAGGATGGAAGGTACGCACGTAGCTGCGGGAACTGAATATCCACATTTACCCCTCTCAGTTTTGTCGCCAGTTGTTTGTGTGTGTGTGTTTGTCAGAGTGAGTGAGTGAGTGAGTGTGTGTGTGTGTGTGTGTGTTAGTGTGTGTATGTGTGTGTGTGTGGTGTGAGTGAGTGAGTGTATGTGTGTGTGGTGTGAGAGAGAGAGAGAGTGTGTGTGTGTGTGATTGCGTTTTCCTATCGTTTTTGAGGAAAGTGCAATTTTGTCTGCGGCAAAGGCCGGGGCCGAAATCAAAAATGAAAATCAGTGTTGATTGTGAGGTGTACAAGAAACCAGATGTCATGAAATTTACACCACAGGACACGGGAAAGTTTCCCCGTTCCAACCATGATGATCTGTTAGATGTGCAATACATACATTTGACGTAAATCAGTGTAGTTTACGCGGATCGACGTTTTGCTTCTGCCTGCTCCGGCTGGGCCTCGCTGTAACGGGAGCTCCGGCTGAACATTTCGGAACGCGGATACACGGTGTGCACGCTGTGCTGAGTTTTGTTGCTGTTCTTTTTTGCCTGTTCTTTGAGAACCGGTCAAACAGCATAACAGCCAGTACGGCTGACCGATCGCTGACTTCTTTTTTCCCCGGTATATGCTGATCCTATTCGGTAACATACTGGAAATTACTGGTTAACGTGAACCCTGTAAGCACGAATAAGCAATTGATTAATGCAGTTACACAGTGTTCATACAAATGTGCAGAAACATCAGAACAAACTTTCAGTGTTTCATTGACATACCTGTATGTATACAACAATCATACTTTTAGGCAAACATATGATTAAAACAAATCCATCCAAGTTTGACGAAAGGACGGTTATTCTCAGATATGTTTGTGAGATTACATTTGAAACAAGGATTACAAGAAATACAGGATTTTATATTTTGAGGCAGGGAGTTCCAGAGGGATGCTCCAGCAAAGGATATGCTAGTTTTAAACAAATCGAGCCTAGTCTTGGCACATAGAGGTTATTCCTGGAGTTAGTAATAGTGGGACTGGTACTGGTAGACAAGCTCACTTTACAGATTGTCCCTAATAAGCTCTTTAGCATCTGCGGACATTAAGCAAAAAGAAAGAAAAGAAATAGAAAAAGGGGACTGGTGACTAATAAAGAGATGTGCCAAGTTGTTTGGGGAATTGTTATTAAGAACTTTATATGTAAATTGTTCTTTGTTGTAAGTGAACTTTTGCGGGAGGTTTAAAATTCTAAATGCACTACTGTTTGGCTCTGTAGATAGGGACTGGTCAGGTAGGATTAATTTGCCTGCCCTTCAGTGTAGAGAGTTAAATGTTTTTTGAAGTGCTCTTTGAAGTCACCCCACACTGCTGACACAATCAATGTGAGGTTTTATGTGAGCATTGTAGAAGATTTTTCTGGTATTGATGTTAATAATAATTATGTTGCAGTGAAGAAACAAAAAAGAATTTTTTTGACATGATTTTGCATAATTATGTGTTAGATCTGGGCTTGCCATCAAAATCTGTTGTCAGCAATGAGACCTAGTGGGTGATGTTCAGTTGCATTTGAATATTTTGACCATCCAGTGACAGTCTCAGTGACAAGTCTGAGAGCTGATGCTTTTGTCGTGTATTAATTAGCATTGACTTTGTTTTTACAGGATTAATTAGCATGTGATTAGCATTACATCACATTCAAATGTGGCCAAGACAAAGCTGTTGTGCTTTTTGAATTTGCGTGATGCTTTTTAAACTTTTACCTGTTGTATGAAGTGTTGTGTCATATGCAAGCATATGACATTCTGCAGAGTTTGATGGTATATGTATAGGTATGTCATTAATATAGATGCAGAAGAGCACAGGTCCCAAGACTGACCCTTTTGTTACACCATAATTACAGTTCCTTCAGAAGAGTAGGAACCACGAATAAAGACACGTTGTACTCTATTTTTAAGGCATGAACAGAAAAAGGCAATGAGTTCAAATTGTATAAATAGACAGAAAGCTTTGAGAGTACGATTTTGTGATCAACAAGATCAAAAGCTATTTGAAAAAGTCCAAAAAGACATTTTTGGACAGGTCTGATCTATTTATAGCTGAAAACCACAAGTCTGTCAATTGTGCAAGTAGGGCACTGCAAGAGTGTTTACAGCAGAAGCCAAACTGAAGTGGATGAGAAAGGTCTTGTGTCTCCAGACTGTGAGGATGCGGTATCCATTTAGCTTGTGGTGGTCTTTCTGTGGTTTGGAAATAGGTCTCAAGAAGCTGTCCAGTCTTTGGGAATATAGCATTTGTCGAAGCTTTCTTGGTAAATAGTGTACAGCTCCACCCTATCCTCTTCTGTTAGGTTCTTGACATCCCAGTATTGAATCCTATCTGGACCAGGTGCTGTATCCTTCCCACTTCTTTTAAGGACTTTGTTGAATTCCTCCTATGTGAGTTCATTCTCACACCAAACTGATGAAACAACATGTCTTTGCTGTTTTCCACAAGTTTACTGAAATATAATTTCCTTGTATTTCATTTCTGACAAGATTTAAAAAAATACTTTTTATATTCCATGAACATTCTTTCTTTAGTCGATCCCAATCAGACATGGCCTGAATGATATTCTTATTCAACCAGGGTGAAAGTTTGAGTGCTTTACTTGTTTATAACGGATTGGCACATGCCTGCTGACTTCATTCATAAACAGCTTGTACCACACTGTTAGAGCCTCGTTAGAGTCCATGAATTGATGTACATTGTCAAACGACATACATATGAGATCAGCAATTTTGTGTGTGTATGTCGTTTGAGAGAGAGAGAGAGTGCGTGTGTGTGTGTGTGTGTGTGTGTGTGTGTGTGTGTGTGTGTGCAATTGTGTGTGTGTGTGTGTGTGTGTGTGTGCAATTGTGTGTGTGTGTGCGTGCACATGTGTGTGTAGACCGAATGAATTTCAAATGTGCAGCACTTTGGCATATTCACATATATTTATCAGTACATTTCGCACTATGCCAATGTATGATGTTTGAGGAAATATTTTACTTCCTCAAACATTATACATTGGCATAGTACGAAATGACAGGAATAATATTATATATAGAGAGAGCTTGCACAATGGGTCTGAGTGGGTAATTATCATGAAATACAAAACACAAATTGTGTCAGTTTTGTTGTAGCCAGTGAGTTTTGACACACTAGCTACAACAAAACATATGCGACAAATGTTTCACAGTTTGCAGTAAATTATGAAGAAAACCCATTGTGTGAGCTGTTTATTGCAAGTACGTACATCTTGGTATGGATCCAGCTAAATAACAACAAAACTGCCAGTCTTCACTGACAGCCTTTTTACGCTGTGCAGCTGAATGCACACGATAAAGAATTACAGTCCCATATTCAGTGCAGTCACCGTCAGATGTATCTACGTGTCTTTTTTTTAAATTTTTTTTTATTGACACAGACAAACAAGAAACAAAGAATAGACTTAGCTAACAGCGTGTACAGAAAGTGAAGGAGAAAGAATTACATATCATTGTTCTGTGTGGTGTATCTGTAGGCCTACTAACAAACAATAAGAAGCCGGTCAACAACACATGTAAACGAACAGCAAAAAACAGCTGAAACAGTAGTCTTGTAACTCAGTCTGTGCTAGTATTCATGAATCTTATGACTTATGCTGCTTTGGTTATCATATTTATTCAGTTTTTACAGAACACAAAAAGTGAGGGTACACTCTGAGTATAAAAAAGTGAATATTGCCCATGTCTACTGATGCATACAATACATTTGAGGTCTTTACCTGCACCGCTGATCTGTTTGTTTTTTTCTTTTTTCTTTATTGATCAATTTTTAATATTTTTATTGTCGGTTTTGTTTTTTCTTTTTTTCTTTGGGGGCTGCCATTGGTTACTTAATGCAGATATTTTTCATTAGTTTACATTTCTTGTATGACAAGAGGCTCCTACTGCCAAGTAGTATACAATCAGCTTTTAAACGATTGTCAGTTCTGTTTGTTTTTGACGCCGGTCTTCTCTACAAGAATTAGATTGCAAATTGCAGTTTGGATTTAAAACCCACAACATTCTGAACATGCTCTTTGTCTACAAGCCCTTCATTTGGAATATTGTAAGAATGAAGTGCACGCTGGCAGAGGTGAGGAACAAAAGAAAGAGTTGTCTAGCTGCATTTGCATTGATTCAAATCGAGTCATTGTTATTGTCATTTTTCACTTGGGGTGTCAGCATGTATGTCATTTACTTCTGAATTTTGTGTAGCGTGCTGAGTTCTATTTTTACGTTAGAAGTTTGCACTTTATAACCATTTCGTTATCATGGCTATTACTTTGATTATGATGGTTATTATTATTATTTCTTTATTCCATTTAAAGGAAAAAGTGGGTGCCACACATGGATAATAATAATAATAATATAAAAAAGTACACGTATAAAAGATTAAGTTTTAAGACAAGGTTAATACCAGCAGCATTATTAAACAGAATATATATTACTTATGGACGTGCACTGTCAATTAAAGAGTATCACTCAATATGACTGATGTAAAATAGGCACAAGTATAATTATCACTATCCTCATTCTATCCCTTCATGCCCACATTCACGTCCATACAATCCACACCCCTTCCCACACATGCACACTTTCAAGGCCAAAATGTGACTACTTGCAGACAAAACTGTATCCTCTGGAACCTGTGGCGGGTATTTACCCATTTTACCATTGCTCTGTCTTAAGCACTTTCTAGATCAAAGGATGTTGGAGTGATTAAGTTATTAATTTATTCATTGTTTTGGTCTCTTAGTTCCTTGGTTATTGCAAAGATGGTTTAACAGGAAGCCATTCCGTCATTGTACTTATTTCAGAACCTATTGCTGGAGGCCCAGCTGTCACCTTGTGGAGCCTGTGATGGGACCTTGGCCTCTACTTTGGACAGCATAATCACCCAGTTATGTTAATTTTTTCGCTTTTAGAGTTCTCTCTTTCACACCCACACACCCACACACTTACTTTTAGTTTTCATGGCTTTCTTTTCTTTTTTAAAGGACAAGTCCAAGGTTTGGGGTGATTTTTGACACGATTTCCGTTAAAGTTCGCTGAGAACAATGATGTAGGTGAAATTGTGATCTGAGGGTTATAAATGCACGAAAACAGGCATTTTTTGTCGTACCGAAAGCGTCGCTATGACGCTGAAAATCATGTGCACATATGCGCACAACGTCACTCTGGGGAGTCGCTGCAAAATGGCTAGTAACCACAGGGTAACCAACCTGGAAACAATTCCAGTTCGAATCTCCAAGGATGAAGCTCCGACGCCATTGTCAGTAGTTGGGCCTTTGTTTATTTCGCCCTTGTTATTTCATCTTTCTCGAACCTTGTTAGGTGCGTGGCGTTTCAGTCTTTTTCGTTGTGTTTACTCTAGCTTTCACAACAGGCTGGATCTCATCAGGGAGACTGCCTTTTATTGGGTGTTTTATTTTATTTTCCCAATTTATCCTTGTTTGTTTCATCATATGTAAAAATGAAAAAGTTTTGTTCGTTCTAGTTCAATAGACTAGCGATTTCGTGGCCTCCCTGGATTAGGGTTTGGGTTTGGGCTATAGTTACCGGTTCTTGCCATTCACTGTTTTTTCTCTTGGCTTGCTCTTTCGTTTTTCGAGTTATATCGTTCATTTACGATGTACGAGTGAGGGGGGTAGTCTCGATGTTTAACGAGACCTCTCATTCTTTCTTTGTGTGGGGTAGTTCGTGAGCGTCTGTTGCCCTGCCGTGTTGTTGTCACTGCTAAGTGGGTTGTATCGTGTACACGGATTACGTGTATCCAGCCTTTGTCCCGTTGCTCGCTAACATTACTTGCTTCCTCTTTCGTTTCAGAAAGTGTTGTTGTTGTTTTCTCTCTCTTTTCCCCTTCTTTTTCACCATGCGTTCTTTTTTTTTTTTTTTTTATCTTTGGCTTATTGGCTATTTCGTACCCGCTTGTTAGCTTGCCTGAGTAGGGCAGCCATTTTGCATTTCTCTTGTACGCATTTGTTTACATCCCGATGTTTTGTCATCGGTAGTCCTGATTAGCATTTTGCTTTATCACTGAGTCTGCATCCTTTGTTTTTCTAGATGGAAGCCGGGTTAGTGAGGGGTTAGTTAGAGTTAGTTATGGTTAGTTTGGCTTTTCATCTGTTTGTCGTTGGCACAGTTATTTTTGCTCTGTGCTCTTATGACTGTAGTCGTCCACTCCTTTAACTGTTGCAGACAGTAGTCTATTAGACTGTTGTGATTTGGTGGTGTTTTGTGTGTGTTTGTTCCACCTTATGCTTGCAGGTAGGTAACAGTTTGGGGATTTGAGGTGGTTTCAGCTGTTTTGTTTCTTTCATTTGGTGTCAGCTGTTTGCTTGCCTGATTAGGGCAGCCATTTTTCGTTTGCCACCAGCATTTGTGGTTTGGTCTTTCTTTCTTTGCCACAGGCATTTGTGGTCTGTTCTTTCTTTCTTTGCCACAGGCATTTGTGTCCAGTCTCTTTCAGTTTCATGGCCTTTTCTGCCGTAGGCATTCTTGTTAGACTTTTTGTCTTTGCCTTGTTTGCGCTTGTTTCAGGGTATCGGTGTATCTCTCAATTTTTGGTATCATGCTGTGCGCTTGCTGCTCGTCGGCTTCATCCTTGGAGATTCGAACTGGAATTTCTTCCAAGTCGGTTACCCTGTGGACAGCCCTACAAATTCCGCTTTGAAGCAAACCCCATTTGGTATTCCGCCATAAAGTTTACGAAATCGCACTCAGCGAAGTGCTCGCTACACAGATGGGCGTGACTGAGGCGCAGCATCAACTAAAGTCAGCTCGTTTGAATTGCACAAATTTGACCCATTTTCGCCTCACAGCGGATCGATTCCGCGGGAACTCGTCCATAGTTATGCTTTGGGTTGCTTGTGAGTTGTTACAGTTTGCTGCAACACAGTAGGCCGGCATGGTTAGAGCTTTTTGTCGACCACACGCATACACATTCAATGAACAATCTAAGATGGCAACAGCACTGACTCCCCAGACTGACGTCACTTCCGAGAAAGTCACGTGACTGATGGAGAACCCGAGACAGCAGTCTCGGCCAGCCTGCAGAAAATAAAATCGATTATAAACCAATATATTTCATTAAATCTCATTTGTCAATCATTTCGATGGTCATTTTGCATACCTAAAAACCTTGGACTTTTCCTCTAAGAAGAAATTCCATACAGAAAGACGCCAGCATGAGATGTGTAAGAGAATTTAAAACCTTTTTATTTATTATTTATTTTCTTTTTTAAAGATTTTTTTTTCTTTCTGTGGGATTATTATTTTTTTTTTTTTTTTTGGGGGGGGGGGGGGGGATACTCCACAGAAAGAGATTTTTTTTTTTTTTTTTTTTTTTGATAAGCAGTTGGTATGGTAAGCACATCCATGGAATGTGTAAGAGAAAATACCAACATAAAGCAGCCACCAGCCTCCAGGGAACATGTAAGAGAAACTCCCCACATCAAGAAGCCAGCACAGGATGTGTAAGAGAAATTCCCTACATTATACAGCCAGCATGGGACATGTAAGAGAAACTCCCCACATCATAGGATGTCTAAGAGAAACTACCAACATAAAGAAGCTAGCATGGAAATGTAAGAGAAATACTCCACATAAAGCGGCCAGCATGGGATGTGTAAGAGAAACTCTCCACATGAAGAACATGTAAGAGAAACTCCTCACACAAAGAAGCCAGCACAGGATGTGTAAGAAAAACTCCCCACATAAGGAAGCCAGCACAGGATGTAACTCCCCACACAAAGAAGCCAGCACAGGATGTGTAAGAGAAACTCCCCACATAAAGCACCAAGCACAGGATGTGTAATAGAAACTCCCTACATCAAGCAGCCAGCACAGGATGTGTAAGATAAACTCCCAACATAAACAAGCCAGCATGGGACATGTGAGAAAAAACTTTCATCTAAAGAAGCCAGCACCAGATGTGTAAGAGAAACTCCCCACATAAAGAAGCCAGCATGGGATGTGTGCAAGAAATTCCCCACATAAAAAGAAGCCAGCATGGGGTGTGTGAGAGAAACTCCACAAATAAATAGCCGTCTGTCCTTAGTGACTGTGTTTAAAAATTTTTTTTTTTTAAATTAAACCACTTTTGTAGGACTCCGTGTTAGAGCGTTTCTTTTCTTACCTTTTCTTTTGTGTGGTCATTTTTCACTCAGTTCTTGTTCAGTGTTGTTCTGTTCTGTTCTGTTTAGGGTGTTGGAGGGCTCCCTTCTCTCTTCTGAGTGAGCCTTTTTCAAGCTTTTTTTCCCAAGCTCTTTGTCCTTAGTAACTGCGTTGATTTTTTTTAGCACTTGTGTAGGGCTCCTTTGCGATAGAGCTTCTTTTGTTCTCTTTTATTTTCTGTGGCCATTTTTCACTCAGTTCTTCTTCGATGTTGTCTGTTCTGTTTAGTGTGTTGTAGCGCTCCTTTTTCTCTTCTGAGTGCGACTTTTTTTTAACGCTTTTTCCCAAGCTGTTTGTCCTTAGTAACGGTGTTGATTTTGTTGTTGCTGTCTTCTTTTCTGTGGCTATTTTTCACTCAGTTTTTGTTCAGTGTTGTTTGTTCAGTTTAGGGCTTCTTTCTCTCTTCTGAGTGCACATTTTTCACGCTTGTTTCCTGGACCATCTTTCACCTAGCCCGTTTATTTTGTGGTTGTCTTTTGAGTAGTTTGCTGAGCTCGGATGCATTCACTTAGCTTTTTCAGCTAGGGCTTGTTCAGAGCTGGGATCCATTTTATTTCTTCCCCCTTTTTGTGGCCATTTTTCACCCAGTTCTGTTTGATGTTCTGTTCTTTTAAGGGTTTCGTAGGGCTTCTTTCTCTGTTCTAAGTGTGACTTTTACAAACTTTTTTCCTGGGCCATCTACCACCCAGCTCTTTTATGTGATTGTCTTCTGAGTAGTTTGTAGAGCTTGTATCCATTCAATTCTTAGCTTTTTCAGCTAGGGCTTGTTCAGAGCTAGGATCCATTTCTTTTATTCCCCTTTCTTTTCTGTGGCCATTTGTCACTCAGTTCTTGTTTGGTTTTGTTCCGCTTTGTATAGGGTGTTGTAGGGTTCCTTCTCTGTTTTGAATGTGACTTTTTCACATTTTTTTCTTGGCCATCTTCCACCCAGCGCTTTTCTGTAGGGGTTGTCTTCAGAGAAGACTGCATTCCAGAGAAGCTCCCCACATAAAAAAAGAAGCCAGCACGGGATGTGTAAGAGAAACTCCCCAGATAAAAAAAAAAAAAAAAAAAGTTAAAATAGAAAGAAAAGAAGAAGAAAGGAACCTGCACGGGATGTGTAAGAGAAACCCCCAAGATAAAAAAAAAATAAAAAAAAAGAAACCAGCATGTGATGTGTAAGAGAAACTCCCCAGATAAAAATGAAGCCAGCACGGGATGTGAAAGACAAATTCCCCATAAAAAAAATGAAGCCAGCACGGGATGTGTAAGAGAAACTCCCCAGACAAAAATGAAGCCAGCACGAGATGTGTAAGAGAAACTCCGCCGAAAAAAAGAAAAGAAACCAGCACGGGATGTGTAAAAGAAACTCCCCAGATAAAAAAAAGAAACCATCATGAAATGTGTAAGAGAAATTCCCCAAACATATAATATAGAAAAAGCAAAAGAAAAAAAAGCAAGGGATGTGTAAGAGAAACTCCCTGCAAAAAAAATAAGCCAGCCGGGATGTGTAAGAACCCCCCAATAAAAATAAACCCAGCAGGATTGTAAGAGACCCCCCAATAAAAGGGGAAGCCAGACGGGATTTAAAGAAACTCCCAAAAATGGAGCCAGCACGAGATGTGTAAGAGAAAAAAAACCAGCATGGATGGTAAGAGAAACTCCCCAAAAAAAAAAAAAGAAGCATGGAAATGTGTAAGGAAACTCCGATAAAAAAAGCGGGACGGGTGTGTAAAAAAAACTCCCCATAAAAATGAAGCCAGCAGGGATGGGAAGAAAAACCCCCAGATAAAAAAAACCGCATGGGATGTGAAAGAGAAACTCCCCAGATAAAAAAACCAGAACGGGATATGAAAGAGAAACCCCCCAGATAAAAATAAAGCCAGCAGGGTGTCTAAGAGAAAACATAAAAAAAAAAGAAAAAAAAGGGATGGAAGAAAACCCCCCAGAAAAAATTTAAGCCAGACGGGATGTGAAAGGAAACCCCCCCATAAAATAAGCCTGCACGGGATGTGTAAGAGAAACTCCCCAGATTAAAAAAAGAAAAGAAAAAGAAGCCAGCATGGGATGTGTAAGAGAAACTCCCCACAGAAAAATCAAGCCAGCATGGGATGTGTAAGAGAAACTCCCCACAGAAAAATAAAGCCAGCGCCGGATGTGTAAGAGAAACTCCCCAGATTAAAAAAAAGAGAAAAAAGAAGAAGCCAGCACGGGATGTGTAAGAGAAACTCCCCGCATAAAAATGAAGCCAGTACGGGAAGTGGGAGTTTCTCCCCACATAAAAGGAAGCCAGCATGAGTTGTGTAAAGAAACTCCCGATATAGAGAAATGTCAAACGAGTTATTTTTGAAGAGATGTGTCAGTTCCAGTTCTGTCTCCTTGTTTCTATCTCTGTGTCTCGCGATTTGTTTTTTGTTTGTTTTGTTTTGTAAGGCTTTTTTCTAAGGCTGTCTTTGATGCAAATTTTGACATTAGTTGTTTTGTGTTTTTATCACTTTGAGGGTTCCTTTCACTTCTGAGCTCATTTGTTCTTAGGCCTTTTGTTCTTAGGCCTTTCTCCACATGCTCCTCTTTAATGTCGTTCTCCCCTTTTTCATGTTTCTTGTGGCTTCTTTCTCTTCTGGTTGCTTCTTTTTTCTGTTCTCTGTAGAGCGTCATAGGGCTCCGTTCTCTCTTGTGTGTGCGACTTTTTCGTTTTTTGTTTGTTTTGTTTTTGCTGGGCCGTGTTCCACCCAGCTCTTTCCTTACTGGTTCGTTCTACCATTTTCTGAGCTTTGGGTCCATTCACTGTTTAGCTTTTTCACCTAGGGCTTATTCTTTGGGCCCTTTCCCGTCTTTTGTGATTTGTTCTTAGCAATTTGCAGGGCTGTTTTTTTTTATACTGATTTGTTTTTCTCAGGCTTGTATTTAGCCCTTTCTCTCTTTTGTGTTCTTTGATTTCGGGTATTCAAAAGGGTCACTTTTTAAATTATTCTAAGGGTTTTCATGGGTCTTCTTCTACCGCGCTTTTCTTCTTTCTGGGTTTTTTTTTTTTTAGACTCGTATATAGGGCTGCTTGTTTTTTTGGGAAAACATGCTTTAAATTTCCCGTGTAGGTGAACTGCGGATTTGGGGGGGAATTTCCCCTAATGGGGAAACGGTTGTAAAAGGAAATCCCCCAGGGTCTCTCCACGCTAATTTTCGCGGTGGAGTGAAGTTCCCCAAGGGAGGGGTCCGCGGGTGATTCACCGTAAAAAAACAGACCTGCTTTACAAAAACGTGACATTTTTACTGCCTCTTTAATGTCTTCTTGTTTTAGGGAACTTGCTTAGGTCTTCTTCTACCCAGGTGTTAGTGGCTGTGTTCTTTTTAGCATTCCATATAGCTCGGTTCTCTTCAAAACACTTCTTTTTAGTTGTTGTTTTTATTAGGTCTTTGTCTACCCAGCTATTCTACCTAGCTTCACTCCTTGTAGTACTTAGTGTGACTGCCTTCTGTTATGGGGACTTCTTTTGGGGGCTTTGTGAGTGACTGTGTTCTTTTTAGCACTTTTGTAGGGCTCCTTCCTGTTAGCGTGTTTCCTTTCTTCCCTTTTCTTTATGCCCCCACGGAGCCGGCTTAGGTAGGTAGTGTTGCTTAATGTCCTCAGATGTCAGTTGACATATTAGGGACAAGCTGAGACCAATGCCGAAGCATGGTTCAATAAACTTTACGTCCACGGAAACCAAAAGGGGTTAGGACGGACAGCCCCGGAGGCCCCCTCGACTCTCACACCTCCCCCTATACCCTTCTGTCCGGGGTTTTTTAAAAAAGCTCCACCCCTTTACTCTTTCTTGCAGTTTTTTTCTACCCCCTTCCCTTTTTTTCCCCTTCTCCCCACTCTCTTTTATTCCCCCTTCACACCCACCCCCCATTTTTGTATTTGCTGCATCACAGCTCTTTTTTTTATATAGTACTTCTCTCATCTCCCTCCCCTAATAACCGTTCTGGTTTACTGGGCATAAAACACCAAGTTACCTCCCTTTTATTTCCTGTGGCCATTTTTGACTCAGTTCTTGTTTGATGTGATTATATTCTGTTCTGTTTAGGGCGTTATAGGATCTGTGCACTTGTTAGCTTTTTCAGCTCGGGCTTGTTCTTTGGCCTTCCTGTTTTTCGGGGTTCCGTTCTCAGGGATTTGCAGGGCTGTTTCGATATACTTAGTTGTTGTTTTTCGGGTTCATTCAAAGGTCTTTCTCTCTTTAGTGATTCTGTTGATTTCAGCTATTCTGAGGGCTCATTTTTCTCAGGGATTTCTCATGCATCTTCTACCGTGCTTTTCTTCTTTCTGGATCTGTTCTTTCTAGCAGGACTGCATTGTCTTCTGAGAATGCATGCTTTTAATTCCTGTGTAGGTGACACCTCTGACGGGATGATTTCACCCATAATGGTAAACAGGTCGTAAACAGGCTCAAGATCCCCTAGGGTCTCTCCACGCTAATGTTTCGTCGGTGGAGTGAAGTTCCCTCAAGGGGAGAGGTCCGCGGTGATTCACCGTAAGAAAAACAGACCTGCTTTACAAAGACGTGATATTTTGACTGTCTCTTTAGTGTGTTTTTTAAATTAATATATAATTTTTTTTTATAGGGAATTTGCTTAAGTCTTCTTCTACCCAGTTCTTAGTGGTTCTGTTCTTTATAGCATTGTTAGGTCTTTGCCTACCCAGCTTAGTGGTTTTGCTCCTTTTACTACTTAGTATGATTGCTTTCTCATACGTAGCTTAGTGGTTTTGCTCCTTTTACTGCTTAGTATGATTGCTTTCTCATACGTAGGTCTCCTTTGTCTCTTCTGAGTGCGACTTTTTCACGCTCTCCACCCAGCTCTTTTCTTAAGGGGTTGTTTTCTGAGCAGTTTGCAGAGTTCGAATCGGCCATTCATTTGTTAGCTTTTTCAGCTCGGGCTTGTTCTTTGGCCTTCCTGTCTTCAGTGTCTCCGTTCTTAGCAATTTGCAGGGCCGTTTTCATATACTTAGTTCTTTTTTGGGGGTGGGTGGGGGGGCCTTTGTTCTTAAGCCTTTCTCTCTTTAGTGATTCTGTTGATTTCAGCTATTCTGAGGGTTCATGCACTTAGTTCCTGTATAGGTGACACGTGACAGCGACTCTGACGGGATAATTTCACCCATAATGGTAAACAGGTCGTAAACAGGCTCAAGATCCCCTAGGGTTTCTCCACGCTAATGTTTCGTCGGTGGAGTGAAGTTCCCTCAAGGGGAGGGGCCCGCGGTGATTCACCTTAAGAAAAACAGACCTGCTTTGCAAAGACATGACATTTTGACTGTCTCCTTAGGGTCTTCGTTTTTTAGGGAATTTGTTTAGGTCTTTGACCCAGTTCTTATTGGTTTCTTTTCTTTGGAGCAGTTCATGGAACTGTGTTCTGCTCAAACCATTTCTTTTTAGGGCATTTGCTTAGGTCTTTGTCTACCCAGCTATTCTTCTTAGTGGTTTTGCTCTGTTTAGTACTTAGTATGACTGTTTTCTGTTATGAGTACTACTTTTAGGGCCCCCAGGGAGCCGGCTTCTCGCGCCGGGGGTGTTTAAACCAAGCTGCTCCACCCTTTTCACTCTTTTCTTACGTCTGGTTTCTGTCTACCGGCCCTTTCAACCATATTTCATTCCAAAAACTCTCTCCACGATACCTCCGTTTTCAACTCCCTTCTTACAGCTTATTTCTACCTAACTGGCCATTCTCCTGTATTTATCTACAACACAACTCTTCTTTATATGGTTCTTCTTACTCTCTGCGGTCACCTTCAGACCCAGCGTGTTTGCCGTGAGCTGCATCCCGTGTCGGGGGAGGATGGGATCCTAGTGGCTGAGGTCCCCCGTGGGGTCCAACACGCTTCTTTGGCCCGGACTTCCCCTAGACGGGTGGTTGGGTTGGCCCGACCAATCAATCGGCTGGTCGTGCTTTGCCTAATTTCGATTAGAAGGCAGCGGCGCAGGGTCAATCAGGGGATGGAATTAAACTTTGTTTTTTTATCGCATTCCAGCAAGTGTTCACCAGGGCTCAAAACGCAATATACTCTTATTGCGTTTTGAGCCCTGGTGCACACTTGCTGGAATGCCACTTGTGTGCATCCCCTTGTTGGACTCGGTGGCGGGTGGGGACAAAGCGTAATGAATCATTAAGAGACATAACATGGCACCCACAAACAAAAACACACACGCACGCATGCACACACACACACACACACACACACACACACACACACACACACACACACACACACACACACACACACACACACACACACATTTTAGATTATGCATTTATTGATGGCGAACCATTTTAACATTCCACTGACATAGCAAGACTGATTGGTTAAAATAAAGAATGTAAATGGTCTTTTACGTTTCCTCTACACAGTAGACTGTGCTATTTCATTACGTATACTATTCACACGCACGCACGCACGCACGCAACACACGCACACCACACACACACACACACGCTCACACATTGCATGCGTGTGTGTGTGTGTGTGTGTGTGTGTGTGTGTGTGTGTGTGTGTGTGTGTGTGTGTGTGGTGGTTGCGCGCACACGCATGTGTATGTGTGTGTGGTTGCATGTGTGTGATGGTTGCGCATGCATGTGTCTGTGGTTGCGTGTATGTGGTGTTGTGTGCACGCACGTGTGTATGTGTGTGTGGTTGCGTGTGTGTGGTGGGTGCATGTGCATGTGTATGTGCGTGTGTAAATGCCTGCGTGCATGTGTGTGTGTGTGAAATAATAGAAGGGCGACATATAGCTACAGAAACACTAGGATTTCTCCTGCAAAAGGAATTCATACTACGCTCTGGTAAATCTGAAATAAAAGCTCAGGTGCCATTGCCCAAACGAAAGAAGAAGAAAATCCTCTAAGTATCTTCTTAGGCTACGTGTGATATTGTGTGTGCATGTGCGTGCATATTTGTGTGCGTGTGTGTTGTGCGTGCATGTGTGGGGTGGGGATGGGGGGGGGGGGGGGGGTTACCTGCGTGCACACACGCGTAGGTGTGTTTTGATGATCCATCACATGGATACTGAGTACAAAGAAATACTGAGCACCCATCGCTTTCAAACGCTCTCTCTCTTGAGAAATTATGTACATTGGAGGATTTTATCCACCTTATAATACTTATGAACCAGGCGACAGTTACTGTAAGAGGTTTAGGTCTCTGGTGTTGTGTCTGTTGTTATGTGTGTGATGTCTGTCGATTGCTGTTGATGCTCCCCCCCCCCCCCCCCCCCCCCTTGGCAGGGTTTCATGGTGGAAGGATCAAAGGTGGTTGGGGTCCGGAAAGTTTGCAAAATAAATTTGACCACCTGGATCTAGGCGGCCTAAGCGTGGCTGGGAAAATAATAATTAATAGTAATGATTAGGCACATATTATGCTACAAAATGTACAAGACACTACATGGAATGAAACATAACACCAAAAGTCAGTCCACGTTTACCTTCTACCTCATCATACTATACCAGCCATTCAGTCAAACTGTGATATTATATCTTTGGGAGATTTATAACACACAATCAAACCACATTTTCACTCAGTCTCTATATTTATAGTCATATTTCATACAGCTCACAGAGCTACGGGCAGCAGTAGCTTCGTAGTCTACTCAAAGCAGTACAGAATTTCAGTTAAGCACTGACTGTGGCGGGGATAATAAAACATAACACAGTACACCACAACACACACGTGGGCACATGCGCACTGCCACCGACAAATGCACATCAAAACACAAACACACAGGCACAAACACACACATGCGCACGTGCACACACAAACACACACACACACACATCGAGGGAAGGAAAGACCGATTTATAGTGTTACTTGCGAAGGGGTGATAAAACGTGCAGCGAGTGGACTTCTCAGCATGTTTTGTCACCATGAAGTGAGAAAATGTGCAGGCCAGGCAGTGCATCAAATCTGACACATTTTATCACCTTAGTCACACACACACACACCTTAGTGACAAAACCTGCCGTAGTGAGAAAATGTGCTGCAACATGCTGGCATGTAAACGTGCACGGTCCTGAGGACTTCCTCTACTTTTGAAAACTTTCCTGGATTGACCGCATATGTGGACTTCGGCGTTTACCATGTATGAATACATCCCTGGCCTAAGGCTTCTCTTGTGTGCAAATAACCTTTTGCACATCTCACACTTAAAAGGTTTATCTTCAGATGAACACTGTTCATATGAGAATGATGATCATCGGACATGGTAAATTTCTTACCACACTGTGAAGAAGGAAAACGAGGGCCATCATCCAACTGTGGTGTTGCTTCCTGGGGAAGACCAGGTTCCTTTTCTGCACATGTGATTTTCCGCATTCTGGGCAGAGATGTTGCTCAAAAGGCACTTTTTTTGCGGAGTAGAAGTCGTCAGTGGATGGCCAGTTATTTCCACTTCCATCTCAGCAGACACATCCATAACACTCCCCTCAGTCACTGCAGACATCTCCATCTGTAGCTTGTAATCCTCAGACCTCATAAATAACTTGTCTGGCATGACTTAATTGTCAAAAGGAATGATCTCCATGAAGGTGTTCTGGATCGGAACACGGAACAGCCATGCACTCTGGTTCAGAACACAGAAAAACCAAGCGAGTGTTTTCCTATTCTTCTAACACAACTTCTAAATATTCTTAGACAGTGATAGTTCATCATATCATGCATGAGATATTTAATAATATAGTGACAATAACCAAAATGCACCAAGTGACGGCTTTTTCCTGTCCATTTTGAGGAAAGTGCAATTTTCCCTGCAAGTGGCCGAAATCTAAAATGAAAATGTTGATTGTGAGGTGTACAGGAAACCAAATGTCAAGAAATTTACACCACAGGATCCATGTTCCAACCGTGATGATCTGTTAAGAGGTGCAATACTTATATATGCTGTAATTCGGTGTATTTTACCTGGATCAACGTTTTGCTTCTGTCTGCTCTGGCTGGGCGTCGCTGTAATGGGAACGCGGATACACAGTGTGTGTATGTCCTAAATATACACACAGCTTCCCATACAACTGTTTGCTTGCATGCATGCATGTATCAAATGTAAAAGAGTCTTTGTAAGGTACTAAGCACAATGAACTGTACTAATTACATAAACACAGTACAATTCATTTAATATCTTTCTCTTCACATCCAACACACGCATGCACACATGCATGTGCGCGCGCGCGCGAGCACACACACACACACACACACACACACACACACACACACACACACACACACACACACACACACACACACACACACGAAACCAATGGCACACAACTGCATGCACACATGCACACAGGGAAAGCATTCAGAGTCCAGGGGAGAAAAGATAGGTCTTCAGGGAAGACTTTAATGATGCTATGGAAGAAGAGTGTCAGAGAGAATAAGGTAGATTCATGTGTCCAAACAATTTTATGGCTGCAAATAATACTGATTTTTAATGTGCACACAGATGTTAATGCATGCGATTTCACATAGGGTGGGTGGGGTGGAGGGGATGCTATAAGGACATTGTAAGAGATTCTGACCTGAAAATTGACTCTGGGAGAAAAATCCATTGTTCCACCAGGGACTTAATTAAACATGGGTCAGTAGTGCACCTTGGTTTTTCAGTCAGCTCTACCAAGTGAGTTATTCCTGTTTCTCTAACACACTACCTTTTAGTACTGACTAGGAACTGTCACCAACATTTGAGGAAGAAGTGACAGTGTGTATTTCAAACTAGTGGCCTACATGCCTCTTTTATCCCAACTATGATCAGTGTCCAACTTTGTGTTGCCAATAACATCATGAAACAATCTAAGATGGCAGTGTCGTCAGCATTGTCTCCAACTAGGTTGGTGTCTATATACCCAGTCCAGAAAATCAAATGATGATTGAGATGATGGGGGAATGGGTGGACATTGGCCAGTCATTCCTGTTCAAACACTACAACATTACTATGGGTCGGGTTGATCAGATTCACCAGAACGTCGACAGGTATAGCACTGCCATTCGTTCAAAGAAATGTTTGTGGCCCATCTTTGCATTTATTGCTTGGATTGTTGCATTCGGCAAGCCTAGCCACAGGCTCATGTAGGAAGCTCTAAACAAGACCAACGAACCGCATTCTCCCCCACTTGGAAAAATCCAAACTTAATCTGGTAGACGATGCTCCCTCGTTTGGCCACACGAGCCAACGTTGCAAGGTTGCTGCGAAGTGTACGGGTTGTGGACAAGATAAGCATTAAGGTCAATGTGAGGGACCCAAGCTGTGCTCTAATTGCAATGGTCCCCACGCTTCATCGGCTAAAAATTGTCCGGTCTGGCAGAAGGAAAAGGAGATTCAACGTGTCTGCGTTGAGAAACGCATATCCTTTCCGGAAGCCAGACAGTTGGTTGAAGCCAAGATGCCGACTGTGATCACTGGAGGTAAGACCTACGCCGCTGCCGCTGCCGCTTCCGGTTCCACCAGAAGAGAGTCCAAATCTGTTCAATGTCAAACCTCGTTAACCTGGGTGTTTTCAGAACGTCCACTTAGGACCACTGAATCTAACGTGCGTTCTTCTGGCGGACTCGGATCGGTATCGACCGGCACTGAGGCTTCCTCCGGGAAGTCGACGACGGTATCGGCCGACGCCCGGGTTCCGTGCGAGTCCGCTAAGTGTTCTTCAGCCGATCCCCCCAAAACGGCCTCTAGGGGTTCCGCCAATCCCCACAAAGTGGCATCTAAGGGTTCTCGTCATCCATCTCGCCTGACTGAAGCAATGGAGCACTCCATTATCCAATGGAACTTGCGAGGCTTCCAAGCCAACTTCGAAGAGCTCGCTCTGCTTTCGAGAAGGTATAAGCCGGCTGTGTTTGGATTGCAGGAAACATTTTTAACCAGTTCCAAGACTCCACCATTCTCTGGTTTTAATATCTTAACCAAATATTCCCTAAATTAATGATAGAGCTACCAGGGGAGTAGCTCTGCTCATAAATAAATCCTATCTATTTAGTGAGGTTAATTTGAACACTCCTTTGCAGGCGGTGGCTGCGAGGGTGACGTTGAACAAGGTCGTCACCTTCTGTAGTATTTATCTTCCTCCATCAGATCACGTTGCCAAGACTGATCTGATTAACCTAATCGAACAACTGCCACCTCCGTTCGTTCTTTTGGGCGACTTCAACGGTCACTCCCCGGTTTGGGGTAACGAGTCCTATAACAGCAGAGGACAAATGTTGGAGGACCTCTTCTCAGAAATGGATTTATGTATTCTAAATGATGGTTCGTCGACTTATATTCATCCCGCCACCGGTTTCACTTCCGCACTGGATCTCTCCATTTGTGGTCCATCTCTGGTCCTAGACTATGAGTGGAATATACATGAGGATCTGTGCGGAAGTGACCACTTTCCTGTAATCCTACTCAGACTGCCACAGTTGTAATATATATTTATTTGTGCGTGATTTTAGGTCTGAGAATGGGATGAGCTCAACCGAGATGTTGCCATCAAGGGCATCCTTAACTGGTTAAATAAAATTCTTTTAACATTGAAATATCTGATATAATTCGTGTAGTGGGACATACTGATTGGGGAGCTGATCGTATCGTCCTGCTACGCCTTTACCGTTCGTTAGTCCGTTCCAAACTGGATTATGGATGCATTGTGTACGGATCGGCCCGGCGGTCGGTTCTGAAACAATTGGATCCAATCCACCATCAGGGCTTACGAATCTGCTCAATGTCTGTATATAGAAGCACATGAACCGTCATTAACTACTCGCCGATTAAAATTGTCTTTAAACTATGTCCTTAAACTCAAATCCATGCCGGAAAACCCAGCCTATAGTTGCGTTTTTGAACCCCAAAACACCATATTATTTGAAGAATCGGAGTCAAAGGCATCCGCATTCTCCCCCACTTGGAAAAATCCAAACTTAATCTGGTAGACGATGCTCCCTCGCTGGACATCGTCCCTTGGAAGCTTTCCGTTCCTGCAGTCCGTTTTGACTTAACCACTTTCAAAAAAGATACAACAAACCCGGAAATATATAAACAGCTCTATTTACAACTTATCTCAGAATACCCTTTATCAGAATTTTTTTTCCACCGACGGTTCTAAAACGGCAGAGGAAGGAGTTGCTGCGGCGGCTGTATCCACTAAACGAATTAATAAACCTTTTACCTGTCGGCTTCCAGACGACAGTTCAATATATACAGCAGAGTTGAGGGCTATTCTTTTAGCTCTCAAACATGTTTATTATTCCAAAGGAAAATCGTTTTTGATATTATCAGATTCCCTTTCATCTTTACAGTCAATATTTAACCTAAAGTACGACCATCCAGTCTTAGTTCAGATATTAGACTTATATACAGAAATGACAAGAGACAGGAGAGAGATTGTTTTCATCTGGGTTCCCGGCCATGTTGGCATTAGGGGAAATTCGGCTGCAGATTCTGCAGCTAAGGATGCCCTTGATGGCGACATCTCGGTTGAGATCCCATTCTCAGACCTAAAATCACGCACAAATAAATATATATTAGAACTGTGGCAGTCTGAGTGGGATGAGTTCCCGGAAAATAAATTATATAAAATATTTCCAATATTAAAAGAATGTATTGTTTGTCCCCGGACAAACAGAAAAGAAGAGACTGTGATGGCCCGATTGCACATTGGCCATTCTTTTATTACCCATTCCTTTTTATTGAAGGGTGAGGAACCGCCACTGTGCATCGGATGTGATAAACGTTAACCATAGAGCATATTTTACTTACTTGTTCGGATTTTATTGAAATAAGAGAGAGCCACTTTACAGCTAAATCACTGCACATGTTATTTTAAGATATTTTACCTGAGAAGACAAACCCGGAAATATATAAACAGCTCTATTTACAACTTATCTCAGAATACCCTTTATCAGAAAAACTTTTCATCGACGCATCGGATGTGATAAACGTTTAACCATAGAGCATATTTTACTTACTTGTTCGGATTTTATTGAAAAAAGAGAGAGCCACTTTACAGCTAAATCACTGCGAAGGTTGTTTCAGGATATTTCACCTGAAAAGATTTTTTAACTTTTTGAAAGAAATTAATATTTTTGGAAAATTTTAAATTTTAGATCATTTTTAGTTATATTTGTGTTATCCACCTCGACTCTCACACAGCTCCTCAGTGAACTATGCTCAACCAACACAAACTCGTTGTGGTTTGTAGACACCTTCGACCAATCGCACGGACTAGTTACACAACTACCCGTGTGATCTCATGAATATGAAAGAAACATTCTTTCTTAGGAATGAGTGAACAACTGCTGGTGAGGTTGACAAAACTGATAGAACAGATCTAGGGAAAAACACAAGCGCTTTCGGGGGTAAGATTCGGGGGTAAGATTAAGATGGCAAAGGTTAAGATACGTAGATTTAAAACGACGTCATCAAAATGACGAAAATCAAGTTAGGAGGATTTTAAAGTGGGCAGCCGATCGTGGCAAACACTGAACTTCAAAACAAACAAGATCTGCCAACAATATGTCGGTCCTTACTTTTCGTACAACCCACGCTAGTTTTTGTTGCCAAGCGAATAGCAAGGCTCCCAAACTTGTAGGACAGGTTTTCCCATCCGCTACTTGTAACAATCACTCTCGTTTGTTGTTTTGTTTCTGGACTGATCCATTATGAAGCTGACGTTACAGTTTTGAAAAGTTCAATTGTAAGCCGGGGTTGATGCGTAGTATTGAGTGCAGTTCACAAGGTGTTTGGGTGGCCGAAGTTCCCCCAACCGAGCGAGTGGACGAATTTCCCCCCATGCCACCCTATGTGTTTGGCTGAATGAAATGATGGCAAAATCATTTTGACGTAACTGTTGTGATGGCTACCAGCCTTCCATTTGAGTCCCCCTCCATTTGCCAAGCTTTTTGAAGTCTAACAGCTGGGCGTGTGCAAATATGCAATCAGTGGATGTTTAGGGCAAGTCTGTGCACGCCATAATATTTTTACAATATCGTTATCATGTGCTGATGCGACATTGTATTAGACCAGGTTTGTTGACTTTTATGCCAACAGTTATGCTGAGGCAAGTGTTTGTTTTGACCTGTCCAGCTGGCCTTCACTGCACGCGCTGCGCGAGCAGATAGTTCACTCAGTAGGCCTAGTGCTGTGATGAGTTCTCTAGCGGCAAATCTTGCGTTCTGTCTTCGCTCATGACCTTGACATTAAATAGGACTTTTTGCGAATGTATACAAACACCCGTGTAGACTCGCACGCACGCACGCGTGCGCTGCGAGAAAATAGATGTGGCGCCATACCTTTACTATGAATAGGTATTTATGGTGGTTGACACAGTGTTACATGTTTTTTTGTGGGCCTTAAATGGAAATATTTTTGGTTAGTCCAATATATAATGTATTGGCGGTAAGGGTATTACGTGCTTGTGTACCATGCTGTCAAAAACAACCACGCGAGATTGAAAAGATTCCCGACTATACACATTCAGGCCTAGTATCAACACACATGCCAAATCATGTAAAGCAATGCGTTCTTATGGCGCTTGTGCTGGCCAGAATGTTGCCATGGGTACGCACCCCCCCCCCTCCCCTCACAGCCACCTTGCCCTTATGGGTTTTTGTTAACTGTTTGCAAACTGTTTTTGTCTATGTCTTACGTATTCAGTTTTTGTTTTGATGTCTCCTTTTTCAACTGTCAATACTGTCAATACTTTATTCAAACTCTGTACGCACCGTAGTCACACAGTGGCTGTGCACCTTTTTGACACTGGTATGAGCAATAAAGGAGTATTTTTTGGATGTTATCTGAATACACTGGGAGGGATGTTGCATTCTTGCGCTTGTCCATTGGCAGGCTTAGTACTGATCAAACTAACATCCTTGTACTAAATGGAGGGTATCAGCATTGTATCTCTAAACTGTCAGAGACTTGGTAGCTCCCCAAAAAGAAGAGATTTTTTTTGTTTGTTTTTTATCTTAGAGAGAAAAAGTACAACTACTTTTTACAAGACACTCATTTTGACCCAAAATTAGAAAAATATGTGCGCTCTGAATGGGGATACACGTGTTATTTTGCATCATTTAGTTCACAGTCTACGGGTGTTGCTATATTGTTCAGTAATAATTTTGAGTTTAAAGTACAAAAAGTGTATAAAGATGCAGGTGGTAATTTTATGTTCATCTCTCTCACAACTATGAATAAAGACTTGTTATTAGTTAATGCTTATGGTCCTAACAGAGATAGTCCTGAGTTTTATGATTAAAATGGAAGATCATGTCAGTGAGATGGGCTTTTCAGATATTATAATGGGAGGAGACTGGAATTTAGCACTCGATCCGAATATGGATTATTGTAATTATAAACACGTTAATAACCCTTTAGCCAGAGACAGAGCAGAAGATATGATTTTAAACTTGAGCCTAATGGATATAATTATGGCGAGATCTAAATGCAGAGTGTATGAGATTTGCTTGGCGAAGGCCAACTCCGCTACAACAAAGCCGTTTGGATTTTTTTCTTTTCGGAATCCATGGTTCCGTATGTGGAGCAAACGGATATCCAGTATGGATACCGGTCAGACCATTCTATGATTGTTCTGAAATTTTTATTTGGAAAAAAAAATGAATGAAACGAAAAACATTCTGGAAATTTAATAATTCCTTGTTGAAAGATTATGCCGCGTATGTAAAAGAAATAAATGAAGAAATAAAAAATGTGATTGAAGAATACGCCGTAATGTTATATGATAGAAAAGAAATGCATAGTATACCGATATCCGATATTCAATTTACAATATCCGACCAGCTGTTTCTTGATGTCTTACTAATGAAGATAAGATCAAAAACAATTGCTTATGTCACAATGAAAAAACGCAAAACCAAAGAACAAGAAGAACAATTGGAAGAAAACATTAAACCTTTGGAAAAGAAAGTATCGAGAACAGTTGAAGAAAACAAAAAAATTAGAAGACTTAAAGTCTAAACTTATTGAAATTAGAAGCAAGAGAATGGAAGGCGTACTGCTACGTTCTAGAGCCAGATGGATAAAAGTGTGAAAATATTTTTGTAGCTTAGAAAAAAGACATTATGCCATGCTGTCATCTTTTAAAGCCAAACTGAAAACCTTCCTCTTCTCACAGTATTTCCATCCTAATATCAGTACCCAGTTTCTGCTACAGTCAGTGTGTGTGTGTGTGTGGTGTGTGTGTGTGTGTGTGTGTGTGTGTGTGTGTGTGTGTGTGTGTGTGTGTGTGTGGTTGTGTTTGTAGTGTGTTTTTATTTATTTTTATATATAATACTTTATGTAAATTGTTGTGGTAGGACTATGCTCTACATGTGTATAGAATATCATATTTAACTTAATATGTATCATGTGAGCGCTCAGGGCGTTGATGAGCGCATGATAAATGTACATTATTATTATTATTAAGCACATGAACAAACTTATAACAAATCAAGGAGAAGAAGTATGTGATGAAAAAGAAATCAGCATTGAAGTTGGCAAATTTGATCGAAAATTGTATGAAAAAAAGATTGTCAAAGATTGTAAAATTATAATAATCTACCTGGGTTGCTTATTTGCATCGACTTCGAGAAGGCTATCGACTCAGTTGATTGGAACTTTATGGTGAAAGTTCTGAAGGCCTTTGGATTTGGTCCAATAATATGTCAGTGGATCTACAATAAAATTAAATCAACGGTCATTGTTAATGGGCATACTTCACCCTGTTGTTTTGTGTGTGTGTGTGTGTGTATGTGTGTGTGTGTGTGTGTGTGTGTGTGTGTGTGTGTGTGTGTGTGTGTGTGTGTGTGTGTGTGTGTGTGTTTTATTGAAAGAGGATGTCGTCAAGGCGATCCAGTTTCGCCTTATTTGTTTTTGCTGTGTGTAGAAATTCTTGGTATTATGATCCTTACTTACCTGATCCGAGAAAATAGACTAATTAAAGGGATTAATATTAATGACGAAGAACATAAGATTGCGCAATTTGCTGATGATACTCAGATGATGTCAGAGGGCGATGCAATCTACTTTGAGCAAAGTATTAGTACCGTAGAGAACTTTGGTAGAAAATCTGGCAAAACTCAAGCAATTTGGCTTGGAAGCAAAAGGCAGTCCTTATAAAAATAGATTGGAATCCTCCTAAATTCAAAAGATTTTACGTGTGTGGCTTACAGCAGATTTAACCGATTGTGAACAAATCAATTATAACAATGAATTTTCTAAAATGAAAATACTATTTAATATTTGGATCAAAAGAACAATAACGCCATTAGAAAAGAAATATCTGATTCTACCAAAAATTGTACAGTTATGGATGCTTCTGCCAAATCCACCTGATGGTTTTATTGATAAACTGCAAAAAAATGTGCTTTAAGTTCGTATGAAAACAGAAAACAAGATAGGATTAGCAAAAAAACTGTCATAAAAAGTATCAAAAAAGGAGAAATGGGCTAAAACCTTTTACAAAATTCAAAAAATACATGAAGTAAAACTGAAATGGTTTCAGATACGTTTAGTGCACAGGATTCTCGCCACAAACGTTACATTAAAAAGAATGAAAGTTACAAATAACGAGAAATGTACTTTCTGTAATACACACAATGAAACTATTTCCCATCTGTTTTGGAGCTGCGATACTGTACACCGTTTTGGGCTAATGTTTGAAACGTTTGTGAATGAAAATTGTATAAATATGATAACTATGAAACTGACAGAATACTTTGTACAGTTTGGAATTGCAAAAGTTTTTGAATCAGATGAAATCTTTGACTTTATTATATTGTTTGCAAAGTGTTGTTGTTTTTTATATACAAATGTAAAATAGAAAATAAATGCCCGCTCTTTCATGTATTTCAAAAACCACAACGATCTTCGGAAATCCAGGGGACTGCACTCGGTAAGTGCCTCCGGGTGTAGCGCAGAGTAGACACGCTTTATTGGGGATACAGTAAAACCGCGGGAAAGATGGCTAGATACTGATAAAAGAAGCACTGTCTGTGGGGTGCATGCAGCTCTGATAGTAGGTTCCCCAAGTTTTGTGAATGCGTCCGTTTTGTGCCGTTTGCCAAACCAACGCGAACGCTTGAAACATTCCTTCGTTGGCTTCGTTGGAGCAACGCCTGCAGTCAGTCCAATGTCAGCAAAATTAGCTTTTTTTATTACTCGAAGCGGTCGGAATTTCGCACACGAAAAGAGCTTCTGTGCCAGTGAAATGACCAAATGTGACGTGTCCAGTTGCTTTTTGTTCAAGTTGTAGTTGTTGCTGGTCATGCGTGTGTGTGGTATGTTAGGGAGCCAGTTGTATGTTTTTGCTTTAAGGATGGAATAACAAATGTATACGTAAGCACTGTGTAAAATATGAAAATCTTCGGTAATATCCAAGAAGGCGTTCGGAAATTCCTGGGACATTTTAAATGCCATTTTGAGTCACTTATATCATTTAAATCAATAAGACAGCTTCATATCTAATTACTGAATCCGAAATTTGCAACAAAAGTGAGTTTTATTACAGTCTGTAAAAGATGAGATTTCAGTACATGATCAATTACTTTGCCGACATCAGCACTGAGGAAGCCTGCACTGTTACTCGGAAACTAGATCTAGATCAAACGTCAATGATGCATAAGCATACTGAAAGACAAATGTGATAAAACTCACTTTTTACACCCATCTCCAATAAATTCTGCATTATATGTTGTTATTATGTTTGTTTTGGTCTGCTTATGCAGATTTCTCTGGCAGATTATTCTGCTTGCTTACATGAATTACGAGTTAGTTGGACATTTTGACCTATCCTTAGATCTATTTCTGGGTGATTTCTGAATTTCAAGTCATTATTCCCTAACAGTGCACCACCTCTAAATCCTGACAAATTCAGTGAATATTGTATTAATTAACTACACACTCGCTGCTGAAGTGCATGTAAACAGGGTGTAGTGTTTTTGTTGTTTACACTGCCCTCCTCATGTCAAATGTCCTGATGGACATTTCGCTTCACGCTGACACACACAGCTGTCGATCTATCGAGATATCAGTTTATACGAGAAATTATCGACACCTCAGAACTTACCATATTTGAAGCAATCTTTAGGTGAGATACCTGGAGAAGATTGCCGACTGCTATCCACAATCCGATGCGAGTGATGGAATAGAGCAACCGACTTCACTATTTCTGGTTCTGTATTCGATCCTCTGCTCGCAATGATCTGCTTCTGGTTGCGTGCGTGCGTCTGTGCGCGTGCGTCTGTGCGCGTGCGTGCGTCGCGCTGCGTGCGTGCGTGCGTGTGTGTGTGTGGGCAACATTTGGCTACAAAAAAACGTCGGGTTTCTCCCGCAAATAAATTCGCACTACGCTCTGGCAAATCTGAAATAAAAGTTCACGTGCCAGTGCCGAAACGAAATAATAATAAGTAAAAAATCCGCTAAATATCATACTTTGGAAATCACGAATAGGAAATATGTAGCAAATAAGTATCATTCGCGTTTTAAAGAGGAAAAATAAAAAACAAAAAACTTGAAGTCAGTCGTCATACTCTTTTTGATCAAAGTGTTCAAACGGAAATTGTGGCTAAAGTCCACTACTGCAAGAACTAGAGATGTCTTTATCCCAACCACCAAACCAAATTATAACATGATTTGTGCTTTTTCACATAGCTTCTAGTGCTACTTTGTTACAGCTACTGCAAAGGGATCTGTTGCGGTTGTCACATCGAGGCTTGACTGTTCGGACTGAACTAAAACGAAAATCTTGTGGCAGTGAAGTAGCTAAGAAAGGCATTTCTTGCTATGACGCCTCAGCTGATTCCTGTATCTGAAACGCACGAGGCACTTGTTGCAAGGGCAAGGAAGACTGCCGTCATGCATGCGTGCATGGTCTTAAAGACTTACTCTTCTTTTGAAAACTTTCCCGCAGTGACCGCATACGTCTTGGGCGTTTACCGTGCATGAATACCTCCCTGGCTCAAGGCTTCTCTTGTGTGCAAATAATGTTTTGCACGTCTCACACTTAAAAGGTTTTATCTTCAGATGAACACTATTCGTATGAAAATGTAGATCATCAGACATGGTAAATTTCTTCACACTGTGAACAAGGGAAACGAGGTCCATCATCCAGTTTGTGATGTTGCTTCCTGTGGCGGACCAGGTTCCTTTTATGCACATATGATTTTCCGCATTCTGGGCAGAGATGTCGCTCCACAGGCACTTATTTTTGCGGAGTAGAAGTCATCAATGGATGGCCAGTTGTTTCCACTTCCACCTGTGCAGAAACACCCATTACACTTCCCTCAGTCACTGCAGACATGTCCATATGTAACATGGAATCCTCAGACCTCGTAAGTAACCTGTCTGGCATGACTTAAGTTAATTGTCAAAAGGAACAATCTCCACGAAGGTGCTCTGGATCGGAACACGGATCGGAACAGCCATGCACTCTAGTTCGGAACACAGAAAAACCGGGCGAGTGTTTTCCTATCCTTCTATCGCGACTTCTAATACTCTTAGACTGTGATAGTCCATCATATCACGCATGAGATATTTAATAACATAGTGACAGTAACCAAAATGCACCAAGTGACTGCGTTCTCCTGTCGATTTTGAAGAAAGTTCAATTTTGCCTGCAAAAGGCCGAAATCAGAAATGAAAATGTTGATTGTGAGGTGTACAAGAAACCTGATGTCATGAAATTTATACCACAGGACACGGAAAAGCTTCCCCGATCCAAACATGATGATCTGTTAGATGTGCAATACCTACATTTGACGTAAATCGGTCAGTGTAGTTTACGCGGATCGACGTTTTGCTTCTGCCTGTTCCGGCTGGGCCTCGCTGTAGCGGGCGGGAGCTCCGGCTGAACATTTCGGCTGGTCCTACATAGGACTGCAGGATTCTACCGTGAGAGAACACCCAGTTCTGTGGAAGGTAACACAGTCATTGTAATTATTTCCTGAATAGAAATTTAGGAGTGATCTTCTCATTCATGACAGTTTTTGGTGCATCTGTGGCTCGTCTCTGAGGTCTCTCCTGCCGGTTTGATAACGACTTCACCGGAAAACAGTATTACACTGATACTAGTAATAGCAAGATGTTCCATGTGGATTTTTATGGGCCCCATTTCCAAATTTCATGTGTAAAACCACCCCTTTTCTTTTTTCGGTCTCTGATTTCCGTCACACGCTTTTTATGTGATATCTGTGACGTAAATGGATTTCAAGTAATGGATTTAGTTTTAAAGTGTTTTTCTACTTCTGTTGTGTCGGAAAAAAAGAGAGCATTTGGTAGCCAAAACAACTACCAAGAGTTAAAACTGTTCTCTGTCAGCAAGTTCTCAAGGTTATGAAAGTTTTATTTCCTGTGACATCAGTATAGGAATGCCGGACCTGTGCTGGTCCTGTGCACTCTCCATTTTATATATGTCAGGAAGTAGCTACACACTTTGAATACATGTTTTTTGAAGCAAGCTCTTCGTGGATAATTCAGGTAACACAATCATTGCAATTATTTCCTGAATTGAAATATGCGGGTCATCTGCTATAGCTTCTCGTTCATGGCAGTTTTTGGTGCTCTAAACCGCAGTTCATCTCTGAGATCTCTCTTGCCGCTTTGAAAACGTGCAAGGAGCAAGTTGCAGTAGTCAACCTAGAGAAGTCAGTGGAAGATGCAAGCGTTTTTCTGGAGTCAACAGAAAGAAGATGAGCTGAACTGAATTAATGCTGCAAAGTTCAAAGTAGGCTAATCCAGTAATTGGCAGACTTCCTTACATCATCCCTGCGTCCATTTGTGATGTTTGACAAGTTTGATCCCGGTCAGTACCATTGACTTTTTCAGCACTGAAAAAGATTTATTCAGAAGCATATCCACAATCGAGAAAAACAATAGAAGCTCTGATAATGCTTGAACGAGGTATTGTTATGTCAAACATCAATGTGCAAACACAGGCACATACTGCAGCATACTAATAATAATAGGGAATTTATAGAGCTTTTCAGAGACTCAACGGGGTTACGCTCTTTACAACTTACTTAAAGATAAGCATACAACACGGATACTCACATATGAATGGCATAAAAATACAAAATAAACATACTTATTTATACAAAGTGTAGTGAAACGCACATATGATCACGTACACTTATAGGATTGTGTGTACATGCCCACGCAATGCCAATATGCCACACACACTGTTGTCGAGTATTTTACTGGTATGAATGTCTTTAGTAGTTTTAGCTTGTGAGAGCCTACATGTATTCACTGTGAACATGCAAGATTTGTGTGGAGGTATTTCATGCACTATACATACATTTTCAGTCATTCACACGAATACGCACTTTTCGAATTATTGTGTTCTTTGAGGAAGAGAAGAGTTTGGCATGTTTTACTCTATGAGTTTAATTTAAAAATGAGTTTGGCTACTAAGTTCTGTGCTTGTTGGAGTAGTTTGATGACTCTGGATAGCCTGCCAGCAGGGGACTGCAGTAGTCTAATCTGGACAGGACGCACGAGATAACTAGTGTCTTGGTTGCATCTTTGGTGGGATATTGGCGAATGGAACTTATGCGTCTGATTTCAATGTATGCAGCTGAAAATGTTTTGAAAGATCGCTATCGAAGATGAAGCCGCGGTTGCAGATGATTCCAATAAACCTGATACCGGTATTCCTGAGAGAGATTGTGGGTGCTGCAAGGTCGTGCTGGAAGAAGGTGATGAGAAACGAATAACTTCAGTTTTATCATTATTCAGTTTGAGTTTGTTTTCTTCTATCCATAGTCCAATATCTTTGACACAATCTTGAAGTAAAGGGACAAAGTCTGAATACTTTTCAGGTAATTCAGACTGATTGTATTGTGTGTATCTGTGAGCATTTTGTCAGTGACAAAGTGCTTTTTGAAGAGTCCTTTGCATACAAAATAAACAGTGTTGAGGAATACCGAAGTCCAGGTACATTTCTATTATTTTTTGGTCATCCACAAGGACGTATCGTTTCCTGTCAGAAAGGTAAGATCAAAAGCAGTTCAGGGCTGTACCATGAATGTCAAATGCTGTCTCACGAGATGAGTTCCGAGGAAAACTAGGCAATGTGTTTGCACTGACACTGAGATATGTGCTTTTTTTCATTTTGAAATGTTGGGAAGTGTTATTCACGCAAAACTGTTTTTCCATGTCCTGATTTCATGATGATTTGTGATTTTGTGTTGCTGATATTGTAAAGCATTCTCAAGCTCTCGGCACAACTAACGATGTTCTTGTACTCTTCCCTTTTCTCATCCTCTTCCCCTTTCTCCTGTGAATAAGCGTCAAAAACCAGTTATCTACGTTTTCTTCTTCGTCTTCTTCCTTTCTGTTTCTTCTTTTTCTTCTCGTTCTTGTTCTGTGCACAGTGTGTAAGACTGTAAGGGTTCATTGAAATATGTACGGTAAGAAAGTGTACGGCCCGTGTGTCAGCGATTGTCACGTGCGCAGCTGGTCGGTTTTGTTGTTGTTTGTTTTTTCTCCTTTTCTTTGGGTGCTGTCAACACACGCATTTGAAATGGACAGTGTGTGTGTGTGTGTGTGTGTGTGTGTGTGTGTGTGTGTGTGTGTGTGTGTGTTGTGTGTGTGCACACGCGTGCGTGCTTGTGTATGTATACACAAGAATGTATGAATCGTCATCTGTGAATAGACCTAAATGACCTATAGAAGTTCCGAGCCCACTTGATGTGCGGTTGTTCTCTCTTCTTTTCTGTTTCTTTGTTTCTGTCTCTCTCTCTTCTCCATTGAAGTTGACCTGATTTGCTTTGCTGGTCTAAAAAGATCGTCACAGCTCGCAGTGACGAATACTTTCGATGTCATGCCATGTACTTAAAAATATTTACTCTATTTTATGTGGACATTCATTGACTGACTGACTGACCCAGCCGATTCATTGACTGACTGATTGATTGATGTCCGTTGTAGTTCGTTGTTTTCAGTTTGGTCGATTGATTGATTGATACATATCCGGCCAGTTTGTTCATTATGAGTACAGCGTAAGATTGATTGATTGAGTGATGGCTTGATTTTCGTTCTAAACTGCTACTTTAAGACAGTATATAGTGTAATTAAGAATGAGTTATTAAAATATATGGTAAGAAAGGTGTAACTCCTAAGTGGTTCATATAATTATAACGACCATCATGTGTAGTTTGTATTGGATGGTTTTAAATACAGAGTGGGGTTTTCTGAATCGATGTGTAGAATCTTTGTATCATTGCTACACAAGCAACAGATATGAATTTGTTGTCGTTGGACATTATAACCTATTGTCCAGATTGTGCTAAATATCGAAGCATGTATTGCACAGCAGATCGTTGTTTTCATTAAGACATGAATTATATAGTTAGCTATAAACCACATGTTCATAAGATGTACAGTGTAAGAATGATCTATTAAAAGTACGGTAAGAAATGTGTAACTCATACAGGGTTGGTATTTTTAGAAATTGTTATGTGTAATTCAGGGTTTGTTGTTGTTGTTGACACACGCAGACTTAAAGTCTTTTGAATGCAAACCTAGAAACTTTGCATCTTCACGTATCTATGAACGAAATATTAGGGACAAGCTGTGACCAATGCCGAAGCATGGTTCAATAAATCTTTACGTCCACGGAAGCCAGAAGGCTCGTTAGGACGGACAGCCCAGGACGGCCACCTCGACTCTCACACAGCTCCTGAACTATGAAGTAAGATGGTAAGTAAGTAAGTAAACATGGTGCTTAACGTCCACAGAAACCGTACGGCTTATTAGGGACGGGGAGAAGGGGGGGGGGGGGGGGAGGGGTATGGAGGTGGGGGAGAGGGAGATTATATACCTATCGCTACACTATCACCACCAGAATGACTTGTGCATTAAGATGGGCAGCGATGAGAGCCATTTTAATGTTTCAGTAGGAAGTGATGGACAAAGTCACAAGACACTGTCCACAAACCGCAACCTTTTTGAAGAGAAAGGAGAGCCGAAGCGGTATCGAACCGAGATCCTTCCGCTTACCCGCCTAACGCCTTACCGCTAGGCCAAACCGGCTCACTTTGTGACGTCACTGCCCGACCGTTGATGGGAATTTTTATGGACCTATATCCCACACTCCGAGCATCGCTTTCCGGCACCCTCCTCCGTTGAAGGAAGGATGCCGTACACCAGTGCTTGGAGTTTGCTATATATACCCTGGACTGCCAGCTTCGCGCCAATAGTTCAGAAGCTGTGTGAGAGTTGAGGTGGCCGTCCTGGGCTGTCCGTCCTAACGAGCTTTCTGGCTTCCGTGGACGTAAAGATTTATTGAACCATGCTTCGGCATTGGTCACAGCTTGTCCCTAATATTTCGTTCATAGATACGTGAAGATGCAAAGTTTTAATAGGTTTTCATAAAAATATGGGCTATCCCTGTTCGGTCCATATACATTTACTAGCAGTAATTTTTTGTCCACTGTATTTAATAATATCACAATGAAATTCCCATACCCTGGACTGCCAGCTGCGCGATTTGCGCGAGAAACAATTATTTTCGCGCACTAGCAGTCTTTTAAGATGGGCCACATCCGGTGTGTCCATTTGGAATGGCGGACTGACTGAATCGTCTGCAATGAGCGTTCATTAGCTATTTAAACCGTGTTCTTGATTAAGAGAAGAAATATAACAATCATCGATAGCCACTGCTACATATTCGGTAGCGCTTCACGGCTTACCAAAAACAGATGCGGGCAGAGAATCGAATACAGAACCAGGAATAGCGAAGCCGGTTGCTCCATTCTATCACTCGCATCGGATAGTACTAGCAGTCAACAATCTTCTCAAGGCATTTCACCGAAGACTGCTTCAAATATGGTAAGTTTTGAGTTGTTGATAAGTTCTCGTACAAACTGCTAATTAATACAGCTCTGTGTTGTGTGTCAGTGTGAAGTGATATGTCCATATTTTTGACATCAAACAGAAAAACACTACACTGTGTTCACATGCACTTTGGTAGTGTGTTTGTGTGTGTGTGTGTGTGTGTGTGTGTGTGTGTGTGTGTGTGTGTGTGTGTGTGTTGTGTGTGTGTGTGTGTGTGTACTGTTAATTAATGTATTCAAATTTAGACTAAATTATAGGTGGTCAATTGTTAGAAAATAATGATTTGAGAATCACCCTGAAATAGATCTATACATGTATAGATATATATTATATATTAATCTAGATGACAGATCAAACTGTGCAGCTAACTTGTAAGTAAACAGGATAATCTGCCAGAGAAATCTGCAAAAGCAGACCAAAAAAAAACATGCATAATTTATTGGAGATGGGTGTAAAAAGTCATGAGGCCTGACTGTTGTCCCTACCACTAACAATAACAGTCATGTTTTGTTGTGTTTGTATGTGATTCAGGTATTCATTGTATGACTATGAGGTATTGTTTTTGTTGTTGTTGTGTTTGTATGTGGGTTTGTGGTTTATATCTTTTTATGTACACACAAGATCTCAATACTCCTGTCCAACTTTTGATAAGTGAAGGCCTCATATATACCATATATATATAAAACACTAACTTAATATATATATATATATATATATATATATATATATATATATATGGGTTCTTCTTCAATGCTGGTCCTAATTAGTAGTCACTCACGTTGCAACAGTTTTGTTGTAAATCAGTTCCTTTTTTTCACACCAAATGGAGAAAATTCCCTGTTATACACCCAAGAAGGAGTGAGAGCAATGCGCTGGGGGAAAAAATGTTTTGTTTATTTTATTTAGCAAAATATATTCCCATGTCACACAAAAATGGCGGCCAAAAACGGGAATGGCGATACCCTACTGCTTGTGTTGGAAGCTACTTCATACCAGACGAAAATATTCAGACATATCTAATTTGTTTGCAATGTTGCAACATGCAAAAGCACCAGAACTGCTGAGTATGTCTGTGTACAACAATGATGGTTGAAAGTGAGCATAACGCACGTTTCATGACACGTCACGTCATGAAACATGCGTTCACTTCCAACTTGCACAAGATCAACAATGCGAACACTGCTGCTATAAATAACAAAGCACTATCGATACCGAGATCTGAACACTAAAGTTGCCGTATTATTTCCTAAAATGCATTAAAAGTGCAATGAAAATTTTGCGTCAGTATGGCAACAACAAACATTTGCGAAACAAATCCAACAAAGGAAAAACATTCTCTAACCGCGATTTTCAAACGTACCATGGGCATCTACACACACATTGATGACGTCGTGTCACGTGATAAACACGGAGTTTGTGATTGGGCGCTTTTACCACTGCGTGTCACGCTCTGACGCAGGAGAAACATGCGTTGACTGGCTGTCATCGTTGTCTGCTAGCACACGATTTCGCCCAATTTGCCGGGAGGCTACCAATGACAAAGGTAGGTGAAATTCCAAGCAGTTATAGTTACTTGATCATTTCAGACTAGTATTTTATGCAGTAGCACTCTTTATTTATAAATACAGCGTTCAATGTGTTCGATGCACTCTCTTGCAGGTTCGTCTCCATTTTGTCACATGAAACGTACGTTGCTTGCCGAATCATTATTTCATGGTTAGGAACCACAATTACCGAAAAGTAGGTATACGTAGGATAAAAAACAAACAAGTTTAGTAATGGTTGCAGTCATTTCAAATTATTTCTCAGTCCATGAACAGGGAGAGAAGAATTGGTCAAAACATAACGTTCGTTTTTGACCCAAAATAACTTTTTAAACGGTCCAGGAATTCCCGACCGTCTCCTTGGATTTTACCCATAGTGTTTTGAAGTTCAATTGCTCTTTGTTAAAAGACAAGCAATATGTAGATGAAATGAATACAGAAATGCAGATTTTTTTAGACGAATATGCTGCTGAACATTATGATAAATCTTGTTTACATGATGTCCCAAAATCTGAAATTGAGTTGAAAGTATCAGATTATTTTTAGATTTTATGTTGATGAAAGTAAGAGCAAAAACTATAGCGTATGGAACTATTAAAAAGAAAAGAACAAAAGAGAAGGAACATAACCTCGAACACGACGTTGCTACACTTGAGAAAAAAGAAAACAAAACAGAAGACGATATTTCTTTACTCCAAGATAAAAATCAAGAACTTATTTTAACATGAGAAAAGAAAATGGAAGGCGTCCTGATGAGATCTAAAGCTAGAGGGAGAAAAGATTACAAAGTATTTTTGCAGTTTGGAAAAGAGAAACTTCACAAGTAAACGGATGACAAAATTAACTAATACACACGGCATAGATCTTGAACCACAAGATATTAAAAGCGAAGTATCGTGTGTGTTTTTTATGAAAGATTATATAAATTTAGAGAGACAGAAAACGATTAAGTAAGTAACCTCGTAACTAGCATACCAACCCTATCTGAAAAAGAAAAAGCATCACCTAAAGGAGAAATAACATTAGAAGAAGCAGGAAGTAGTAATTGGATTTTAATGTCCTATCAACCACACAGGGTCACCTCAGGACAGTCAAACTCAGGTCATAGCAAATACACATTTCTAAACTCTTCTCACATACATATCAACCCTCTGTCAAGTCAATCTACAAAAAGCATAGGTGTTTTTTGTTGTCAGAGCCTTAAATGAGGCTTTTAGAGAAGGGGAGCTATCCACAACGCAAAAGGAGGTATAATAATGTGTCGAAGGGCGACAAGCCAAAAGAATTTATAAAAAAAACTGGAAGCCAGTCTCATTGATAAATGTCATTTACAAAATAGGATCACCTTGTATTGCGAACCGAATTAAACAAATTTTGCCAGGTCTAATAAGCGATGTGGTCAACAGGCTTGATTCAAAACAGATACACTGGAGATACGGTATGATGAATTATCTGGAAGCAAAACAACTACCAGACATGCTTTTGTGCCTAGATTTTGAGAAAGCTTTTGATTCTTTGGATTTATGTTTAAAGTTTAGAAGGCTTATGGATTTGGTGATGACATATGTCGATGGATAAGCACATTCTACAACAATGTTAAGTCTACTGTTATAGTCGATGGTCAGTCTACGCAATGGTTTTCTATAGTGCGCGGGTGTAGACAGGGAGACCCAGTTTCACCTTATTTGTTTATCTTAAGTGTTGAAATATTAGCCATTATGATTCGAGAAAATGTTAATATAAAAGGAGTGGATATAAATGGCACTGAGCATAAAATTGCACAATGTGCAGATGACACACAACTAATAAATAGAGGAATTAAATTATCATTTCAAAAATCTGCAAACTATAGAAAAATCTGAAAGAGTATTTGAGCTGTACCTGAACTCTGAAAAGACACAAGCAATATGGCTTGGGAGCAAGACTAACTGCAAAGTGAAATACATGCCTCATCTGAATATTATCTGGAATCCCGGTAAGTTCAAAATTCTTGGCGTTTGGTTTTCCACTAATCTAAAGGAATGTGAACGCTTAAAATATGATGAAAAACTATCAGAAGAAAAACAGTTATCTAAGATATGGCTGAAAAGGCTCATCTCCCCTCTTGGAATAGTTGCTGTTCTAAAACCACTAATATTATCAAAACTTGTGCATCTTTGGATCTTACTGCCAAATCCACCAGATGACTTTGTGAATTACAAAAAAATGTGTTTTGCATTGATTTGGAACCAAAAACAAGACAGAGTTAGTAGAATGATAGAGAGTTGGGACTGCCAGACTTGAAAAATTATCTTTTCGTTAAAGCTGTCTTGGATCAGGAAACTCCAAAACACAAATCATAAATGAAAAAATATTTTTCTTGCAAATTATCTTTCTGGCGATAATTTCAAACATCTGGGCCCGAATTTTGCCTCAGAAATAATAAAATATAACAGCTTCTGGAAAAATGTTTTTAATGCATACACATTATTTTACTATAAGACACAACCTGGCAATTCCAACGAACTCATCACTGAACCCATTTTTTATAATGAAAGAATCAAAGTTGGAAACAAAATGGTTACATATTATTGAAACTGCTTTGAGAAAAATGTCCATTGTATTGCAAATTTGTTAGGGCCTACTGGAATACCATTGACATTTGCAGAATTCAAACAAAAATATGATGTCAATATTTATATTTTCATACCATGATCTTGTGTTATCAGTTAAGAAATATATTTGAAGAGCAAATGTTCATGTCAATCATAATGCTGCATCAGATCGAACGTGGCATTCAAATCAATTTATTCTATACATAAAGGTACTAAATTGTATCGCAACATATTAGTGAAAAATAATGTAGAGCCAAATTGCTGTTCGACGTGGATTGCAAAGTTAAATTGTGATATCTCTTGGAAATGTTGTTTTCAAAAGATACAAAAAATCTAAGATATCAAGTTAAAGTGGCTTCAGATAAGAACTGTCCATCGAATCCTAGCCACAAACGTAGTCCTCGTGAAAATGGGAATTGTTAATTGTTCCAAGTGTACTTTTTGCCAAGACAACAAAGATAGTATTGATCATATTTTTTGGCAGTGTAGTTGTATAAAACGTTTTTGGCAAATTCTGGAAAGTAAACTGAACACAAAGTGTAACATAACCTTCCAAGCACGAAATAACAAAAATCTTGTTTTGTTTGGCTCAGACTCTGACAAATCCGTAAAGACTGACAAGGTGTTTGGAGTCATCATTCTCTTTGCTAAATACTACATATATCAATGCAAATGAAACATGTCCTTACCACGTGTGGATACATTTCAGAAACAGCTTCAGCTGAGATACAAAGTTGAAGAATATAATGCCAAGATCCTCTCCAGACAGTATTTTTTATAAAAGATTTTTTGTGAAGCCTTATTATCAGAATAGAATCTTGAATTTTGCACTACCATGTATATTTAAATGACGTACGACAATATTACTAATATACCTTACAGTGCCTCCCCCCCCCCCCCCCCCCCCATGTTTATGTTGCTGTTGTTTGTTTGTATGTGTGTGTGTCCTATATTTACTATGTGCTGTCCTTTAAAAAAAATATATAATTGTGTTGTTTGGTTCATTATGTAAGTATATTTGCGGCCTTTATGTAAGTATATTTGCGGCCTTTCCAAAAAACAAAAGTGTGAATGAGTGAGCGAGAGGAATATTGTAATGATGGATGAATGTTTTTGAATAAATTCCCCACAATGAGGAGCAGACCAAACACTAACAAAGTTTTCTTCTTCTTCTGGATACCAAGGTCGGTCGATTGCAGTGATTCTGAACACAATGCGAGGAACACTGAAATGTACACTACATGAAGAAGACTAGAGACAATTGTTTATTCCATTGTGAGTGTCTCTCAGCCTCCCCCTGAACCTAAAATGAGGAACAGGCCGCAGGTCCGGTTACACCGTCAAAGGTTGTAGAGAGATCCAAAGGCAAGTGAATAGAAATCGGACATCTCCAGCCTCCCTTCATGTGAAATTGTTGGAGAACAATTTTCAGGAGTTGCAACAGAAAGGGTGGACTTGAAATGAGTCTGTGCTTTTTGAGTTCATTTGGATCAAGTGATGGTTTCTTTAACAAGGATTTTTGCAACTGCTGTTTTGAAATCAGAACGGTGCCTGATGCGAGTGATTTGTTGAGTATGTTGGTGATTGCTTTTTTTGTAAGGAAGTTTAGTTCGGACTGGATAAAGCATGGAAGTCTTGGGGACAGTTTGAATGATATCTTTTTAAAGAAACTAGTTCATGCTGTTTTGGCTAAAACATTTTTTTGGCATGAATTATTGTTTTAGGTACGATTTTCTGCTTTTAATTTTTGCTTTGGCCCTGATGATAAATTGATACTTAATGTCCTCAGATGTCGGCTGACATATTAGGGACAAGCTGCGACCAATGCCGAAGTATGGTTCAATATAGCTTTACGTTCACGGAAACCAGAAGGCTCGTTAGGACGGACAGCCCAGGACGGCCAACTCGACTCTCACACAGCTCCTGAACTATGGAAATATGCCAATTTAAGACTAACTGTAGTGGTCTAAAAATAGATTGGGGATCTCCCCATGGGGTGCAGCTGTTTACAGAATGTCTATTTCCATTTTGCTGTTTTACGCATGTTTTTGTAGACTCTGCCTGCAAACAACTGACAAAAGGGCATCGTCTCGGACATGTAGTCTGCTCAGGCCTAATAATTTGTTGGGTGACTTAACTTGTGATTGTGTGAATAATGTTATATCATTCCCTTGAATAAATATTGTGCAGTGTGTACCTCACTATAATGGATGATACTGGTCGCTGCTGTCTACTAATGATGCTTAGCAATGGACAAAGGTACAAGGTATTGGGAGACAATTTTTTTCTCAGTGTATTGATCCAGTGCTTTTTTTCTTCTTCTAATTTCAGACACCATTTTCGAATAATAATAAAAAAAATTAAATTAAAGAAAAACCTACAGGCTGGTGGCACACCAAAAACACACATTGCACAAACAGGTAGTAGCAGAATATTTAAACGTATGGTTCTGGTAGACTATGAATTAAAAAAGAAGTATCAAGAACTTTTCCTCTTACATTTCCAGTAACAGCTTTGTGTTTTCTATTGCAGATGTCTGAACTTGTGCACAGCTCTCTCCACCTCTCTACCTGGTCACCCAGGTTTAACACCCGCGACCTGTATCTGCGTTGTCAGTCTCTTGCCAGTTGAGCTAAGCATTCTTTTTATTTTGGGTCTCTGAAGATAAATGGTAGTAACTCCAAAGCTATCTCTGCTTTGATTGAATAATCTATCTTGAAAAAACAGAAAACATGTTTCATTCTCTGTTTTTCATTGCTTTCATTCAATGGGTTTTTGCTCCAATTGGAGAAACAGCGCATGAAGGAATGCATGTATTATATGTTATCAGTTACGAAAAGAAGGTGCGACACAAAACAAAACACGTCTCGTCCTGTGTTCTCTTGTTGTGTAGTACATATACCTTGTAATTCTTTTCAGTTTTGTCATTCTTACCATCAGTAACTATTTCTAGAGCCATTTCCCCCCTTCTCCTTTTTATAATCTTGATGTAATTTTTTTACTTGTAATGACATCAAAATGATTTTGCCATCATTTCATTGTTTGTCTTGGCAATTTCAGACAATATCAATTCATTTCCATGTATTTTACGCTGTTCCCCATGAAAGATTATGAAAATGAAATTATTTCAAGCTTATTATTATTATTATTATGTCCAGATAAAAAAAATATATAAAAAACTGACAAAAATAATTTATGTGTGGCATGTACACAAAACTAGTAAGTTCCAGTATCCTATCAATGATGTCATACTAGAAAATGGGAAAAAGCTCCTGAAAACAGTGTTAGTGTCTGGGAAAGTTCTTATATAAAATTGTTATAAAATCAATGGCATCACAATATTTTTTGTATGTGGATCATGTTTGTTTAACCTGCTCAAAGCACTGGAGAAGTTTTTAGCCTCCAAAGGTGAGTTCCTTTAATGAATTGTTCAGAAACTGGTGCAAAGGAGAGAAATGGGGTGCCAGAGAATGAGAGTTGACAGTCACTAATCTTCTGTGCAAAAAACTGTTTTGAAAGGAGAGGATTTTGTTTTGGGAAAGTCACTGAAGGTGGGTTCACATAATTTAATCATAATAGCACAAGTCTGCAACATTTCCCCAAAATGTATTACTATCTACCACTGACCCTTATGACAGAAATATGTTACTGAAAACAACCACACCATGTATTAGATGAAATATTTTCTACCTATCCCCTACCCTCATTACATTTTGTTTTGTTTGACACCACCAGGATGTGTTGCAAACTTCTGCAACAATGTAAAATTGTTTTCAGCATTATCCCCAAAACTGCATACTTCTGCAACATTTTGAAGTCACTTGTGTCACAAACATGCTTACTGTAAATAACCACAGCACAAAAAATTAAGAGTGGTGCCATATAAACTGGACTGATTGCTCCATCTGTTCCTTACATTATTTTTTTAATTTTTAAATGCTATGTTTAGTTTGACCACACAAAACTGTGTTGAAAACTTCTGTGTCAAACAGCCACATTAAAAATGTTGAAACTACTTTATTAGAGAGCAACATATCTTTGTTGACATTTCAAACTCAACCCCAAATGTTGCATACTTCTGCAGCTTTTTCTCCTCATTTGTGTCAAAAATGGGCCTACTGCTAAATAACTAGGGCATTGCAAATTAACAGAGTGGTACCACCAGAAAGATGGAAGAGGTCTTTTTTTTCGTATCAGCTTTATATTATTCTGTGTTTAATCTGACCACAAGATGCCATGTTGCAAACTTCTGCAACAAACAGCCAGTTTGGGAAAGTTGCAAAGGTATCTCATGAATTGGCTAACTGTTAAATAAATAGCACACCAAAGTGAAATTTAAGCAACACCATAGGAAAGAGTTGATTTTTCTATCAGTTCCATATAATATTGGACTGATTCATTTGCATGTGGTTTGACCATACCTTTCCATGTTGCATAGTTGTTTACAAACAAGATGAAAGTTCCATCTATTCATTGCAAAGATCTGCAGCAAGTTGCAAAGTTCTGCAAAACCCAATGTTTCAAACTTTTGCAACTTTTGCAGCTGGCAATCTATGACCAGTATTATTCAGTTGATAGCAATTTTGTCATAGTAATGTTGTTTCTGCAGCCTGTTTGATTTGTTGATGTGGTTTATTTCTGGTCACAGCTGCATCAGCAATAACATTGTAATCATACCTTCGCCTACACTGCCAAAATATTAAAAAATCTAGTGTCAAGTCAGCACACTAAGTTTACTCAAACTTGGAGCTCAAGGCATCATCATACCGAAGAGTGAAACTCTACGTCTAATGCAAAATTAAACATTGTAGAGAGTGCTCACACAGAGTCAAACTACACATCCACCAGCTAATATTCTACATGTACATTTTTGTGTAATTAATGTATTTCAATCTACCAGCATGGCTATGCCTGTTGATTGCTCTACCTGTTGTTCAGCTTGAACATTTAAATACTTTTTATTCTTTCCAACTAACCGCATACGAAACCACACAGCTATTGGACCTGCCCAGGAACCAACCCATTCAACAACCTATATGTCCAGTGTAATATTCTTTTGATGCAGCTACCTATGTATGCATGAATAATAGGTTAGTGGGCAAGTAAATACTGGCTGTTAGTTGGAAGAGAAGCATCAAAATGAATGGGCAGGTTGATGAATGGGTGCTTCCATGGGCATGTAGACAAGTATGCAAAGAATAAGTGAACAACTGCTGGTGAGGTTCACAAAATAGAACAGCTCTAGAGAAATGCAGACAAGCAGTCGAGTTGACAGGTAGGTCCTCATGGTTAGCTGGAAGGAAAGCCTAAGATAAACCAGTAGATTCAATTTTGATTAGGCCTGGTTAGTTGGAAGGAAAACATTAAATAAACAGGTAGGTTGATGAAGGTAGATTAGTGGGTATGTACACTAGTATCTAAGTATTATCAGTATATAGGTAGATGTTTGAAGTTAGGCATAAAGCAGCAATATGACCAGGCAGAAGGTGGAGAAGAAATATATATAAAAAATATTTAAAAAACAGGTAGAAGAAAAAATCCCTGTCGAACAGGTAGATTGATAAATAATGACTTTGACCAGAGAGGTATGACTAAAACTAAGACAGAGCAGTGCCAGAAATGCCAACAGTATGATGGAGTCTGGAGAGTAAAATGAAGTAATCAATAGTACCAAAAGCGGTGGGCAGGTCAAGCAGAGAGAGCAGACATGATTCACATCCAGAGCTGTGAGGAGATCATTAACAATTTTAAAAAGGGCAGTTTCAGTGCCATGGCCTGAGCAATCGGCAGACTTAAGGGAGTAGAAAAGATTATTGCTTTAAAGATGTTGGGATAGCTGAAGGTGGGAGATCTTTTCAGTGATCTTGGAAAGGAAGAGCAGGTTTGAGACAGGCCTGCAGTTCTTAAAATTTTCAGTGTCAATTAATCAAGAGTTTTTTGTTGTTTTTCAACAACGGCCTGACAACAGTGGATTTGATCACAGTGGGAAAGCTGCCTGTTAAAAGAGACGTACCGACAACTGAAGTAAAGGATAGGAGGAGGTCATCAATGAGTTCAGCCAGTAACAACAATGGAAGAGGATCTAGTTCACATGTTTTGATTGCAGTCTTGCTTAACACTTTGTGCAATGTTCATTCTGACACAGGAATGATGGAAGGCAGTCAGCATGGTCCACCAAAAGCTGTGTGACTGACAGACGGTAGATGCAGTAAACGGGTTTGCCTGTGGGTATACAAACAGGTGAGTGTTCATGGTTTGCAGGAAGAAAAATATTAAAATGAACAGGTAGCTTGCTAAATGGGTAGGTCTGTGGACAAGTAGATCATCAGATGGGTATGCCTTTATAAGCTGGAGAAAAAAAGAGATTAAAATGAAAATGCAGACTAATGAAAGGATAAATATATTGGTATGCAGATCAGTAGATGAGTGGACATATAAGGCCTTCGTGTTAACTGCAAAAGAAAATATTTAAATGAACAGGTAGGCTGTTGAACAGGTAGATCTGTGGGTAAGCAGACCACTTGCTCCATAGACAGGTGTCTTTTTGGTTAGCTGGAAAGAAAGCAAGGAGACAAGCAGGTAGGTTGATGAATGGGTGAATGTAGATCCTTGTGACTAGTCAAACAGAAAGCCTAAAGATTAGCCCGCATGACATTTTTGTATTACACAGAATTGAAGAGCTACCTCTAATAATACTGAATTTCAAACCCAAGCTCTGAACTCACCCTAGTTCTCTCAATATCAGCCATGAAATATTGAAATTTTCACCTGTAATCAAGAGAAATACAACTTCAGGTTTGATTTAGGATTTCCCGGCTTGTTACATCACTTGTGTACCACTTGTGTATCAATTGAAACATGGCGAGCAATGATGATCACCAGCACTTATCTCGTGAAGATAAAACACTACCAGAAAATGCTAGTAAACAATATGGCCTACAGCCGTATCAGTTTGAACCAAATACAGCAGAAAACAGATCTACTGGTGATAGCAATGATCAGGAAGAGACGCCGGTGGACTGTGAACATGGCAGTCGCTTGGATTGTATCGAGTGGTGAGCATTTTTGTTGTTGTTTTCTACTCTTTTTTTTTTTTTTACTTGAGGAAAAATATCTTGGGACGTTTTAAACATCATTTTGTGCCACAAGTATCATCCCAATCACTCGGACAGGGTCATGTACAGCAAATGAAGGCAGCATTTGGAAATGGGCGTGTACACAATAGATTTTTTGCTGACATCAGCACTTGGGAAGAGTGCATGGAAACTAGATCCAGATCTAATGTCTGAAAGGAGCATACGCACAATAAAGGACAAAAATATGGAATAGAACTCACTTTTCGTTCAAACTGTTGGGTTTATGCGCTTCGTATGACCCTGTTTGGATGATTCTGATGACATTTGTGACCTACAATGGGGTATTAATCTGGAGAAGATTGTTGACTGCTGCCCAATGTGAGTGATGGAATGGAGCAACCGGCTTTGCTATTCCTGGTTCTGTATTCGATCTTCTGCACGCATCTGCTTTTGATAAGCCATGACGATGCAGCAATGGCTTTACTGAAGATTTTTCTTTTCTTTTCCATTTCTTCTTAATAAAGAAGATACATGTCCATGCTTATTACTGTATGTGTGGTCAGAAGGCACTGCCATAATTATTTCAGCGTAATACACAAGTGACATATTTCCGGTTTCTGCATTTTGAACAGGTGAGCGTAAGTGGCTTGGTGCAGTTTTTATTCAATTAAAAATAAAAGGAACATTTTTCGCAAAAAGTAAACATGGACATTAAACTCACTGTTTTAGCAAAAAATCATTTTCCACACAGGCTAGTCTCTAAAAATGATTAGTATATTAACGGTTCTATTTGTCTGTAGACCAGCATGTGAATAGACAGGTATGTTTTTATTGTTCTCAGAAATAATAGTATGAACAAATCAGTTGATGAAAACTTAAATCTACGGGTATGTAGAGAGTAGGTGTTCATGGTTAGCTGTGAAGAAAGCTTCAATATGAACATATAGGTTAATAAACTGATAGGTCTGTGGATATGTAGACCAACAGGTGAGTGTACATGTCAGCCTTCATGGGCAGGTGTGTGGATATATATGAAACAAAGATCTAAAAGTGGAAAGGTTGGTTATTGGTTGTTTTCTGTTGTTTTTCTTTCTCAAAAAGTTTAAACTTCTGTGATCATGTAAACCCACCATAAGATGCTTGGATGTTGTCAGAGATCATGAACAGAAGAAAGGGTTTATTTGTTTTACATAACAGAGTAGTCATGTTGTAAAACATCTCTTTGCATGTTGCACTAGAAGACTAGGTCAGCCACTTTCTGTTTACTGCATCATATAACTGTTTATGAATAACCAAATGCAAAGATTGCCAGTGACTATACAAGTTGCCTCCTGGCAAAGACTGTCAATTAGACATTTACTTTTTATGCCCAGACAACCATCAGTACCATATGGGGTGAAACAAGTCACAATACTTCAAAAACAATTCTCACACAGAGGTTTGTTAAACATTTCACAATTTAGGTTCGGAGAGGTTTGGGACAAAAAGATCTTCACTGAACACAGAGGGTGAAAATTAAACAATCAGGTTATGTTCATCATGAAAGAATCAAATAAATGAAACTTAATGAACTTACATAAAACATAAAATAAGCAGCAACTCGTTTAAAAATCAATCAATCATCAAAACATTTGTATATGCACAGGTATTTTAACATGAAATTTAAAAGGCATATTTTTGACATATTTTGTTTTGTAGAGTGTGTGTGAAGATGTGAGCAAGGATATCTTCTTGCTAGATATTAGCTGTGTATTTGCCAAGATCTGCCAGTTTTATTTGACGGTTCAGAATAATCTTTTGGTGAATTCTCACACACCACTCGGCCAGGTAATCATGTGAGTGAAAAAAACATACCAAAATTTCAGTAAATCTTTAAAGCATGTGGTCGCCATTGCACTGTCATCACTGGCAACACACTGTTGGCTGTGGCTACAAGGTGGATTGCAGGATGTGTATTTTCTCTGATCGTACCCATCAACATTCATATCCAGCATAAAATCTGGCCTCCAAAACACAACTAAATGGGAAATATAGGGCACAGATCACAACTCTGCAAACTTCAGAACTCATAAGCAGGAAACCTGGCCTTCAACGGATGCAACAGGTCAGCCAGGAAGTAGAGGGTTCCAGCCATTCCTGAATGTCAAACAAGCAGAAACATAAGCATTTCTAAGTATGTTTACCATGTGCAAAGACGCATAATGGTAACATCAAGCAAGCTGTGACCAGAGCTGCACAGTGCAAAATGTGAAGGGAATGTGGCCAATGCCATTTCACTGTCAGTGTTTTACACAGGACGTGCACAGTTCAAAACCAGCAAGTGAAAACATATTCACAATGGTGCAACAACAGTCACCTGAACTGCAAATCATTTTGGAATAATACAGAAACAAAAGTTTGAGGTGTTCAGTTTCCCTTGGTTGCACCCATATCAATTTCCAATGTTGACAGATTGCTCATGAAAACTGGATCCATGGCCAATTCAAATCAGTGTACTGAATCTTCTTTTAAATTTAAATACACACACACACACACACACACACACAGGCTGAATATTAAAGAAAAGAAAAAACAGACTTGCCTTCAAACAAAGAGAAAGGAGTGTCCGGAATCCTGCAGCCATGTTTTCCATAGTCAAAGCACCACTCGGCAAACTGAGGGAGTAAACACACGTGATTGTGAAAGTACAAACAACACTTGGATTAAAAATATATTTAAAAAAGAAGTTATTTAACTGATTAACACACTTTGAACACTTGGCTGTCGCATGGCTGGCATACATTACAACACTTAGTCTCTATGTTTGCTTTCATTTTTGCTCTGAAAGATGAAATAGAATGAGGCATCACGTAGAATCAAACAAGGGTTGTGGTCACGGGACATCTGAGCATTATATCAAATCAACACTGATTATATCAATCAGTGCTGATTATATATTATATTTTGAGTGCTGATTACATCCAAAAAAATATCAGTATCACTATTGTATAAGGGTTACTGACTAACATTCAAGACTACTTTATTATTTCATCAGAGAAACTAATATCCCATCAATCTCCAGTTCAAAATTAGTCCCTCAAGAGGCCCGCTACTAATAGTCTTACCTGTACTGATAAGAATGATGATGCCACTTGATAATGTGTCGCACCATTTTGAATTCTCTTAAAGTTGAACCACATCTTTTAGTTTGTCTCAAATGTATCTAAGCGAATTCAAGCATGACCTGAATGAGATACCTCTGATGGCAGATGTTATGAAAAATGACAGATGACAAGGTTTTTCAGTACTTGGCTGGGACAACTTGCTGATTTGTACCATGGCCAGTGTTTGTGTATGTGGAGCAGGGATAACTCAGTGGTTAGAGTGCTGGACTTGTGATTAAAAGGTTGCAGGTTTAAGTGCAAGCAGGAGTGGCTGGAGACTTTTCTTCTCCAGGGTCAACTTTCAGTGCTGACTTTATTTTAATATCCATTCTACCCCTGTATTACTACAGTAGCATGTAAAAGATTCCAGTCATTCTGCAAAAGGTCCTGGTGGCAAGTTACAGCTGTACACACCTGCACCCTATGTATGTGGCTTTGCATGAAGTGACACTGTAAATTGGTGCTTGGTTGTATGGTGTACACAGAATGTGTGCTGGGACAGCAGCAGCTTCATGTGGCACCAGACATGCAACAACCAACAGCATTGTAAGAACACTACCTGGATGGATATTCAAAATGTACTGTAAAAAGTGACAGTTAGTCATTCAGGATAACAATTAACATGTGACAAGAGTGTTGTGAGTCTGCTCAAGAGTGGAGTATTCTCCACTCTTGAGCAGACTCACAACACTATATAGAAGCTATATAGAAGTGATCCCGACCATCCCTATCAAACTAAACTTTCTGGCCCCACTTGGACAGATCTGACAGTTAAGAATTGTGACTTGATATTCTAGTTAGGAGTAAATACAGAAATTGCACACTGGCCATTTCTAACAACCTGATAGGTGGAAGCCTGCAAGCATAATCACAAGAGCTAATTATTCACTGCAAAATGCAGAGAACTGCTTTGACAAGTTGCTGCACATGGAATTCAAAGGATCAGTGTGAAACTGTAAAAATTAAGCCTTCCAACTTTGTCAAAATGTCTCAGAAAGGAATTTGTTTTCATATAAATGTCTGTTCCTGCACAATGGAGCCACGAAGGTTTTGCAAGCCTGAAAGAGGCAAAATTAAAGTGACTCAGTTTTGTTTTCAGTTTCAATGGACATCGACAAAATATCATTTTGAATCAGCTATTGTCTGTAAAAAAAAGTACATTGCTTCATTATAGTGGTGAAGTAGCCCGACATGATGTGCTACAGTAGTACTAGTAGCCTGATTTGATGTGCCTGTTCAGTTACAGAAGCCTGTTGGCCTTATGAGGCAAGCTCTGACATACATGCTAGCAGCAATTTCTGCCCTCATCTTCACCTCCCACCAGTGGATGCTCCCTCCTTCCTCAGTATTTCCCCGTCATCAGTAGAACTGGAACTGTGTTTCTTTATGAATCAACAAATCTGTGAGTAAGAGGACATAACGGCTGACATCAGAAATAAAGAAGTCACACACTTATATGGGTTCTTTCTGAGAAACTGACATTTATCAGTAACTCTACCACCAATCACCAGCCACAAAAAATCCCCCCTCCCCCCATCCCCTTACAATTCAGTCAATCTATAGACATTAACTCCTTGCAGTTCTTTCCCTTGAATTTTGATCACCGGTGATCGATGGACGAACTTGCCATTTTAGCAGTAAAACAAAACAACAAAAAATTAGTATTTTTCTGCGAGAAATATATTAAGTAAATTCAGTCTGGGCAGTATGTGTGCAAAACGACGTCATTTAGATTATTTTTCGATTACAATTACGCAACGCAAATGCGTCATGCAGCATTTTCGATTTTACCGCCATTTTCGATTTTGTTTGAGTTCAGTGTACATAGTGCGAGCATATATTTGGCGAAAATGAGTTCTGATGAGTTTTCAGACAGTGAAATGCCATATGATAGTTCAGATGAGGTCTGGGAGGAAGAGAAGGTGAATGGAGATGATGACAGTGACGGCGGACCTGGATTTTTAAATCCAACTCTATGGACACCTGGCCTTCACGTGGTGTAAGTACTTTGTTTACACTCGTCTCTCAGTGAAATCATGACATTTCTTTGTGTTCTCATCAAAAACTACACCATTATAGTACTGGAACTGATATTTATGCTTGCTGCTTCAGTTTTGAAGCCCGAACAGTATGACCTGAAAGTGAAAGATTTCACCTGTGAAATTTACAGAAATGAGTGGATAGGCGAGACTGACCTTTGAACCTTGTTCTATGTTTCAAGTCTAGTCCATCAGTCAAACATAGCTTGTGCTCGTAACAATTAGGTTAATGACTTAGATTTATCTGCCATTTTACACTCTGAGTTTCCTTCTTCTTTTATAAAACAAGAATGCCATTGCACAAGTGTTTTTACATTTCAATTTTTACTTGGTTACATTTACCAAGTCTACAACACGCAGGACTTGGGGACAAGGAACCCCCTGCCCCCCTTCCGCCCTGCTTGTCCACCTGGTGTCTACATCGAGGACTGCAAGACCCGTGCTGACATTGGCAAGTTTCTGCGTCCCATGGACTTTTTAAAACTGTTTTTTACCCCTTGCCTGATAGGCATGTTGTGTACTTACACAAATGATTATGCAAATACTGTTGGCCCCAGAAACCTTCCCTCTACCAGTCATGGAGTAACACCTACCCTGAAGACTTTTATCATTTTATTGGTCTTTTGATGTACATGAGTATAGTTCATAGTATATAACACTTTGCGTAAAACAGATAAATGGTGGAAAACTCTCTTTTACCACTTTCTTGATATTGCACATGTGAATGCATTTATCTTGTTTGAAGATTTCTGAAAGAAGCATGCAGATATACCAGAACTACAAAGACCTGACAGATATGGACAGCTAGACTTTACAACAGAGCTAATTAGGCAGCTTGCAGATCTTGATGTACATGCTGATGTTCCTCTTGTTTCAAAAAAACGTGTGTTCACAACGCGTTCTATTATCCCTGTTATGACCAAGGAAAGAAAGAAAAAAAAGAAAAAATGTTACAAAGAGAAACAGAAAGAGCAGAAAACAAATGTCAAATGTATGGGTTGTGAGACTTACCTGTGTTTTCAGAGTGACAGAAACTGTCTGCTCAGTTTTCATGAGTGTTAGTGTAATTCACTGTAATGTGTGTGTGTATGTTGCGCTTCATTTTCAATGGTTGCCATGCTTGAACATTATGAAATCTGTTTGTGATTCCAGGGACTGTGAAAACATGTCAGTGTTATAACAAATGTAATATCTATTGCATATTGCCTTGTGGTGTTGAGCATTAGCCTTATTACTGCCTTTATAGGTGATGTTTTCATGAGGTTTGGTGAAGTTGATTTTGGTAAGCTTCCATTTCTGGAGCATAAAATCTATAAATATTGACTTACATGTGTGAAACTTGGCTTGTTTGATGGGGCAATGGTTCCTGTTCAATAATAATCAGCTGCTGTTGAACTAGGACTGATATCCTGATTTTTTGGTTCATTATGAAAGACCAATGAATGAATGTGCGTGTCAATTTCTATTTTTAGTAACACAGTCAGTCACATGACAACACAACAAATAACGCAATTTATAAAACAAAACTTGAATTTAAAAGCCCATCCATTTCTGCACATTTTGATATATTACAAACGCATTTTTATCCTTAGATATAACTTCTTTGAGCACTTGAAAAACATTCATAGAGAACATGTACAAAAGTGTCAAAATCACAAGAACTGTTCAGAGCTACTACCCACCCTGTACAATTAGTTCCAAGGTGTGTCATCTTAACATGATAAATATGGTCATACATATATTGCTCGTCTTTAATTTCATGTTATTTATTTCAACACTCTGAGACAGAAGGCTGGGTTTAATTTGCAGAAACACTGTTTTCTGTTTTTCAGTTTAACATGTCCTGTACAAGCTACTATGATGTCATAAACAAACAAACTCTCTCAACAAGCAAGAACGTTAATCAGCGCTCAAAGGATGTCACACAAAAACAGCAAAGACCTGTCAAGTCACCTACGGTAGCTCTAACCAGGCATTCCTTTCAAATAAATTCCATGAGAAGTACATCCTCTGGATGGTGGAGTTCATGTACCTTGTATATATTCGCATGGCCAGTGAGAGTTACTACAGGTAATTTAGGTCTTTGTTGTTGTCTTTGTGTGACCGCTTTCAAGTGCTAATTACCTCCCATGTTCACTGATTGTGCACAGCTGCTCTGAGCCTCATTCCATTTCAGATTGTGAAAATTCATTTAAAAAAGTGTATGTTTAGCTTAAAATGTTTTGACTCAATGAGGGTACATGTATGACAATTTAGCTCTATACATGTTTTGACAGTTTAGCTCTATACATGTTTTGCCTGTAGCCCTCCCCTTTCTGTAGAGTTAATTTTATTGTGCGTCATGTTAAGCTAAAAAATATGCTGTTACCAGTCTTCACTTTCACATAATGTTTGACAATTTAGCACACTGACTGTGAAACCATTAGGTCAGAGTTGCCAACCCATCATGGTTTATCAGTAGTTATAAAGTTATTTTCAGTAGCATTTTATTTTGACAGTAGCAGTCATACAAAACATACACAACGAACAAGCTTTAAAAAAAATCAACACTGGTGTATGCAAGTTCTTAAAAGTGTATGCTACCTCTAAGTTGCACAGTTTGGTAGGATGTATAACAGCCCCTTAAGCAAATAGACAACATTGTGATGGAAAAAGAGTACACAGTAACCCCATTTTGATATCAAACTTACCTTGCAAGCTCTGTAGAGATGTTTTTGGCTGTGAGTGAGACGGAACAATGCCAGAAAGGCATAGGCATTGCCAGCAGCCCCATGACAGAGACCATAACCTTTTTTCAGCAGGCCACGATGCCAGGTCACTTCACAGCAACGCTCTGCTGCCTCTAGGTAACGACTGTCATTGTATGTCTGAGACAGGAAAACAGAGCAAGTGATAGCCACTATTTTTATGTCTAGGGATGGCTTGATGGCATACGCTTCTTTATTATTCGTTTGGAACACAAGTTTCTTCCTGTTTATGATGCTTTTAATTCTTGTTTAATTCTTTGAATAATCAATGGTTTGTTATTGGGGAACACATTAGTTACCTGATAAGCGAGGGCCCACATAGAAGTCCAACCAGGGGCACCATGACACCAGTGAACCAGTCGATCATCCTTGTCACCAACCACAGCAGGGAAATTTCCTGATGGGAACTGCAGCGTCAACATGTAATCAATGGAAGGACGAACCAATTTATCGATGTGTGGACAAAGCTCTGGATCCTTTCGAACCTGGAACAAAGATGCATTATTGACAAATAAGAAAAAAGTACTTTGGAATGGAATGGTCGTATGATTACAGTCAAGAACTTTCTTCTTGTTCCAATTAGACTGCCAGAGGGCAGCTAGTTAGTTACTGGATTTCTATGTCCTGTAAAGTGCACAGCCACAGGGTCACATCAGGATGAATCAAACAATCACAGGTCAAAACACAAGTCACCAACAACAAAAAAGGGGGAAAAAAAGCTGGCTCACACTTCTGTATACAACAAAATCAACAGCAAACACAACCAGACCAAAACAGTCAATAATTAGCTAATATCAACATTTACATTCCATTTATTTATACTCAATACAAAAAGTAACTCAGCTGGTAGTTTTCATTCCAACATTTTGTTTTTAAAAAAAATCACCATATGAACAGGAGAAATTTCATTTGGTTGTTTGAATACTGAAATAAATCAAGTGATATCACTATTATGGATGGTTTCTTCTGCTGCTTCTGTCAGCATAGTCATTTTGAAAGGTGCTCTTGAATGCAGTTGTTGGTATGACACTCCCTGCTTTCAAAAGATGCTTTTGCAGCCACCAGCTCTTGAAAGGTTGATCCTGCATTCATAAATGAACAACACTGTCCAACTGGGCATTCCTAATGTGCAGGTTGTGTCTGGTCCAGGCAATTGTCTGACAGTGATGAAGCTGGAGTGCTGGATAAACAGGGTGGTCTTGCTCATAGGCCTTGCTCATGAAAGCAGTTCCAGCCAGTACCATAACCTTTTCTTCTCAGTCCAGGAATGGTGCCAGCTGGGACTGTTGACAGCTGAAATCTGTTCCGCAGGTGTGTCACAGTGATGTCACAGGTCGTTGTTCAGGGGCACCCAATGTGGGGTAGGTCAGAAACAGTTCCAGTTGTCTGGCAGCAATGCAACCACAAAAGTCTGTCTTGACAACCCAAATTATCTCGCTGTTGCATACAGATATTCTGCTTTCCAACATGCCAACAGCTCGAAACCTCTGACTTTGCAATGTGTGAGGCATCCTTCCAGAAGCTTTCTTTTGAATGAAATGAGCTCACTATTATGCGTCCACAGAAACCAAAAGGCTTATTAGGGATGAAAAGAAGGGGGGAAAGGGGATATGGAGGTGGGGGAGGGAGAGATTATATACCTATCGCTACACTGTCACCACCAGAATGACTCCTGCATTCCATGATGCTTGGTTCAGTTGTGTTGCTTAATGTCCTCAGATGTCGGTTGACATATTAGGGACAAGCTGAGACCAATGCTGAAGCAGAAGGCTCGTTAGGACGGACAGCCCAGGATGGCCACCTCGACTCTCACACAGCTCCTGAACTATGAAGTGCCATGATGCTTCTTCGCTTGAGGCCCCACATATGAGATCCTATTTATGATGGTCAGTGGTGTGAGAAAACTTCAGCACTTCACTAATGGTAGGGACAACACCACAAGACAGTAATTAAACCACAATGTTTCAAGGGAAAAAATTAGCTAAAGTAGATTTGAAGTTGTGTTCACTGTCACTAGTGTTAGCTAGCCCCACCAGTAGTTGTGTTGCAGACACACTGCTGTCACAACCAAGTTTCACAGTTTGGCCTAAGGGAAGTAATCCTAGCACTGTAAGGCACTCTGTCATTCAACCTTTCTTTCAATAGTCTCCCATAACAAAGACAAAGCATGGGTCGCAAATACGCGGAAAACACACACGTTGTAACACAAAATAAACCACTCCTACAATTATTCAAACCCCATGTGATTACACAAAAATGTCCAGAGCTGTATGACAGTGTTTTAATTAAAGGCTTTGAGAAGTCTCTCTCCATCTCTTGATGTTGGAGTGCAAAGTTGGTGGTCAAAACATGTCAACTTTGACAGCTGCCAAGACAGTGGTAGTTCACTGCCTACATCAGTTTCCAACCACATTACTTGTTTCCTGCTGTTTATTTGTACATAGGACTGACCACATTTTGCAGCTCAGCATCATCTTCCATAGTGACCTCATTCATCATACTGAAGATTATGTCAATTTTTTCTGCACAGAAAAAACAAAAAGCAAACAAAACTCTTACAAACATGCGTTGGGTTTTGAATGTCCCACCGGCATTTCACATCTCTGACTTGGCCAATCTGGCTACCCTAGTGTTCACTGGGTGGCAAACCCTGACCAGCACAGCCCTAGCTGTCAACACTACTTACCGGTGGGGTGGGGCCTACTCTGAGGGTATTGATTTTGGAAGACGTGAACGGAAAGTCTAAAGGGTGGGTGCAGCCGCCACATCCTCAGTGAGGTAATTCCCATCCTTGATTACGTTGGGAAAAAAGAATTTCCTGTGGTCAGTACAGCACTAGGTATGAGAAGGAATAGGAATGACAGGTTCTTGACACTGGGATAGTAGGCTGTTCTGCTTGGTGTGAATGACTATAGAGCTATGGTGGAACTTATAAAAGATCACTAGTCTTGCTTTCCTGCACCTGTGTTGCAGAGGTGGCCAGCCTAGTTTTGTCGGCATGTTGTTGACACTAGATGTTCTGCATCTGCAGTACCTCTGCTGTGTCCATCATGCTGCCTTTCACCGTGCGCACGTGCGCACACACACACACACACACAGGTGATTGATCAGCTAGATATTGTCTGGGTCCCAGACAGAGCTTGCATATTCCAGTATAGGTCTGACAAATGCCTTATAGGCCCTGCCCTTCACATGATGCAAAAGACAACGCAGAAAACTGACTCTCTTTTTTGTTGTTGTAGTTGTCACAGTTGCTAGCTCAGAGCTGGCTGACATTAGGCTGCCTACTCAAGAAGACAAACAAACTAGCCAGGAATATGCCAGTACCAGTGAAAAACCAAGATCTAACCAGGCACCAATGAAAAATGTTCAGATTGCCATGGTGGGTCCCAGGCTCAAGAATACCAAAAGTAGTGCTGTTATCTGTCAGGCTTGCACAGAATTTTGCTGTAGGTGTGAGAGGCAGAAGTTAACTAGGTGAGTGCAGGACTGTTCCTATAAAATTGCTGTCAGTGTGTGTAGTGTCATGTTTGGCTGTACACATTTTTTTCAAGACACTGCATTTGCTGTACACAAGTTCTGAAAAGTGTTTGCAACCCCTACAAAGCCCAACTAGTTTTGCTGTCTGAGTCCAAAAGAAGGTAACACACACACACACACACAAAGGGATTCAAGTTCAACATGACATTTCTCTACTTTCATTTGAATAGGTACTAATCAGTGTAATTCAGGCATCAACCACAGTGATTAGGGTTTAGCTGTATTTGCCTAAGCGCAGACTGATCTGACCAAAATGAAGTCATCAGTTAACTGGGGTTCAGACTACATCCTGTGGTTTCATACTATGTATATGCATAGTCCAAAATGGCAGATGTTTTTGAGCAACTGTAAACAAGCCAGTAAACTTTCCACCTTGTGGACTATTGGTGGTCAATTTCCATTAGTTTTTTATGTGAAAATGTTCAGCTAGTGTGCTTTGCTAAATTCAGGTGGAAAACCCCCACTTTTTTGCATTTTCTGTTAATTTTTTCTATCTAGGCAACAATCATAAATGGTGACAAGAGGGTGACCAAGAGGGTGATCTTTTTTTTTTATTGTTCTTCATTCACCCTTATTTTTCATAACAGAGTAAGATTACATTTTTTATTATTATCATTTGCTCTGTTGTTCTGTTTTCTATACCAGCCTATAAGAAAGGTCTTTTGAAAGAGTGGAAATCTGTACATCCTCAGCAGGAATTCCATAAACCCACAGAACTTGTGTCTGTGTACAGGTAGCAACATTATGGCAATCACAGTCTGTATCTCTATAGCTATCTCCAGATTGACTTTATGTCATCAAAGTCACTAATATTTCAGACACAGAAAACTGAAAGTTCAACAGTACCATTTTTCATTCTTAATTAGCTAGGTCACTGGGGTCACAAGACTGACTGCATTCACTTTGAAATGTGGCCCTTTGTGCCACTGAATCTTGATTAAAAAACTCCTTTTTTCTTCTTTCCCAACAAAGGATATCTGCAAAAGAGTATTCTGTTGTTACCCTTGGTATTTGAAAAATGAAGTGGTGCACAGTGTGTGATTTACATCTTTTCATCGACCTTTGTTGTTGCTCAGCCATTTCCATGCACAGACCTACAATACAACCTTATTTTTTACCTATCTGACCTGCTATTTGACTCATTAAGAATGACCCAAGATCAACACTGTTCCCAATCACAATTTCGTGACCTGCCATGACCAATCTCATTAAACTTTTAAAGTGGTGTTCAGAGAGATGAATGAACAATAAACTAAGTTTAAACTGCAGTGGCACCGAGAGGCAGGAAGGGGGGTCTGGGGGGAGGGGGGGTATTTAATTGTCAGCGATGGACAAAAGGGTGGGAGAGTGTGGACAATTCCAGAGCAGAGTGGATGGTATGGTGGGGGGAGGGGGAGGGAGGAGTGCAGGTGTAATAACGAGGGAAGACAATGGACGAGGGAAGTCTGCACAAAGCAAGCGGCAAGCAGCAGATGTGGTGGCAACCAAGCAAGCAGTGACTTTTTGTTCGTATTCTCCACCATCCATCCTGGCCCCAAGCACCCCCTCAGTTTGCTGCTACACACAAATCATAAAACTATCTTCTATGCTATGCATGTATGCATTTATATGATGCAATCTGAGCAGAAGAAATTTCATTCAATTGTTCAAATACAGAAATTAATCAAATGACTGACAAGATTGGTTGCCTCTGCCATTTCTGTCAGCATGAAGTCATTTTGAAAATGACCAAGTACAGTACTCTGTGTAGACAGTGTCTTGCATGTATGCCTTTCTCATACAAGTGGTTCTGAACAATACCAGAACTTATTCTTCTCAGTCTGGTAACTGTTGCTGGCTGAAATCTGTTCCGCAGGAATGCAACAATGATGTAACAATCCTTCTGCTGAGTCATCACTTGGGGGAACCCACTATGGGGTAGGTCAAAAACATTTCCAGGCATCTGGTAGCGATGCAATCACAAACTCTCTGTCTGTCTTGACACTCCAAATTGTGTTGCTGTTGCAGACACTGACATTCTGCTTTCCAACACGCCCAACCCTCTGATGTGCGAGGCACCCTTTCAGAAGCTTTTTTTAAAAACAAAATGAGAGGCAAAAACAAGACAGATCATCACCAAACACTTTTAACGCCATTTTTATGACCAGCAATTGAATTTTGAGAAATTGACAACACAATCAATAATTTCACACCCATGGACTCTAAAGATCAGTGAACTGTATTCCTGCACACAGGCAAGTTATGACAAAACCTACAGATTCTGCAACTGTCAGAAATACACCAATCACAAAATACAACTTGAAAAATAACAAAAAAATGGTTAAGTCACATTTTGTGGAGTACATCACCCAAGCCATGATGAAATTAGCGAGATTCCTCAGTATAGCTGCTCGAAGTGAGAATTCCTAAAAAGAGAGCCTAATCCTGAATCATCTACTCAATTTTCAATAGTCTGTGTGCAAAGTGGGGAAGACTGCCCATTGTGGGAATATCAAACTATTCCTCCAATTGTTGCTACATTCCACCAAATTGTTGCTATATTTAATTAATATTATTAAAATAGCTGTTACAAGAAGAAATTATCATAATAATAACAACACATCATCTACCATAAAAATTATGCACTTCATACACGACTTGTAATGATGCATGTACAAAAGTAAATAATGTAACAAAAAACAGGAAGTCCAACTGGTAATACATCATAAATTATAACAATACACAACTATATGCCATACACACACTGAAAATGTGTATAAACATGATATTCATATCACATTAAATAATCTAGAAAAAGAGAACATTTTTGGAGAGCTTCAATTCTTTTCAGGTTGAGCACTGAGTAAAGTTCTGAGACAGGTTTGACTTCCCAATGCAGCAAGGGATTTTTATCCCAGTCAACTTTCAGTGCACTCTCCCATGGTGTTTGTACAGCTATCATGTGCAATCGCATACATTAACATCTGCAGTATCTCTGAACTGCTATGTGTCTACACTCATTCTTGTACACTATGCTCTTTTTCTGACACCTGCATGCTGAAAATCTAACAATACAAATACAAGACTCATGGCTTACACCCTTTCTCTTACTTTGGACCCCACATTTGTAATTCACTCAACAAGACCTTGGACACTGCTTAACCATGTGATCTTTTAAAACCAAACTGAAAACATTCCTCTTCTCACAATACTTAAGCCCCAGCAGAATAGCCAGTTTCCACAACAGTGTAGTGTGTGTGTGTGTGTGTGTGTGTGTGTGTGTGCGTGCCTGTGTGCATGAACTGTCTGAATTCATTGTGCTTACCTTTGTTGTGGTTGTTTCAAATAATACTTTATGTAAATTGCATTTGTAGGACTTTGCTCTACATGAGCACAGAATATTGTGTTTAGGTTAATATGTAACATGTGAGTGCTCAGGGCACTGATGAGCACATGATAAATGTACATACATTCAAAATCCAAAGTACTGGCAGTCATCACTGTTTGGACACAGAGTGAAAGTACAAATCACACACTATACATCACAATTGTATGCATTACATTATTACTAGGGATAGACTTAAGGTCAAATCAGCTGGGATGGAACATTTCATTTACACTGCACTGGCTGCATTTTAACCAACTGACAACTGAAGCCTAGTATGTCCTCTTTGGCACATCTGAATAAGCTGGAATATTTATTTTTTGTATCCAGATCTGCAGTTCTTGTATGTACATCATGTAAAACATTCATCTGCATGTCTACCATACTGACTGTATCAAGGGTATCAGATTAGAAAAAGTTGCAAGGAAACTTTGTGTTCTCTCACAGTGTTGTGTTCCACTGTATTTGACAACAAGGCTATTCAACACTAAGGCACAGCAATTCCAGAATCAGAGTTTTCTGATTTGCTCAGATAAATGTAGAAATGTACACACAGCCCAAAACTAACAATGCTTCAGCTAAGCCAAAAGTTTTACACATTCATCACTCAGCTTGCTCTCTTTTTACATTTGATCTAAAATAGACATTAACTCACTGGAGGCATGCGGAAGCATGCGGAAGTCAACCATTTTCTGTGTAAGCTGCAGTCCATTGATCCAAGGCAAACATTATAAGCTGCCATCAATTTTCTCTACAGAGTTAGTATCTATAGATCCAAAGGAAACATCATAAGCTGCCATCAATTTTCTATACAGAGTTGAAAATTGATGGCAGTTTTATAATGTTATTAGCATGAAGTGTTGCCTCTGCCAACTGTCACTTGTACTACAAATCTGATATATTCCAATATTATCTTTATCATCATGACATTGAAGTGAGGTTTTCACCCTGATATTATAACCATCATGATTGACTGGGACAGTGGGAGTAATAAAAAAAACAAGTTTCTTCCTTCCTATGCCATTCTGAATGGATAGCCAATCTACACCGCTGAAAAGTGGATTTTTTTTAACTTTCAGGAGGGTCTGTTGTCACATAACATGGACATAAACTTGGAAATCTCATCAAAGAACTCACGGACCTGTTAAAATAAAAAGTTATTAACACTTTTATTGCTACTGTCACTGTGCAGCAACATGTAATGGGTATGCTACTGTTGTCAAGCAGCGACCTGTAACAAAAACGCTACTGGCGCTGAATGGTGACTTGGGTCAGTGGAGTTACTAAACTTCTTGAATCTTTTGTGAGTGAAACCACATGTGGTCCCAAAGTTTGTCATGTGACAAAAACAACACTGGCTTTCATTTGGTGCTAAATCTCTTGTCTTTGTTAAATATTTACTGCGTTTTCAAAAAAATTCCCACTTGCAAAAATGTCTAGCACTTTGTCAAGGAGCTGTTCCTAATGTGCAACTGTTCCTTCCCGTACAGAGCAAGCAATGAGCATGGTTATGGATGATCACTGAATGTACTCACTGCTGACACAGTGACAGTGACAATGGTTCAATTTAAGATTTTTGTTGTTGATTTTATGATGAGTAAATTCTAAACAAATGCAAAAACACTAAACATGTGCATTCCATCAACTGTGTGACATCAAAATCAAACTTTAATATCCAAATAAACAAACCCATTTAGTGCTCCATTCAATGGGCCGTTTGCCATGGTGCTATTTTTTAAATGTTTTGGTGTTACTTCCCCTGATTTTGGGCAAGATGTCCATGTCCGACACAGTAAACAGTTTTGTGACATGCGATGTTTTTTGGAAACTAGACTGTGACCGTCTTAAGCGATATCTTTGAAAACAAGGAATTAGTACAACAGGATTGAAGAAGCAATGTTTAGTTAGGCTACCTATGTGAATGATATTTCAACTGAACTCAAGGCAGTCAGGCAGATGAAGCCAAAGACAAAAAAGAAGGAAGTGGTGGTGGAAAAGAAGGGGCTGCCAATGTAAAGACTTGTGCCCTATTACTTAATAATAGTGCCAATGGGCCAGTTGTGGTGAATCATGGATAAGAAAGAAAAAAGATGCAAAAGAAAGAAGCTGCAGTTACATCACACAAGGATAGGCCTATATGGATGTAGCCAGACCCCTGCCCCTGAAAAGGGGGAAACCCTGCACAGTGATCACAATGAGATTCAACCACTGATTCCTCACCAAGGTATCATGAAAAGAACCGAACAGTTTATCTTAAGGTTGAGATCAAACTGAAGTTAACCGTGAAGACATGTTGATTGGTTAAAAACGAAACAGTCAACCCTTTGATACAGTAATCTGATTTATTAATCATATAATAGTAACATTATTATATATATGTGTGCATATGTTGAAATAGAATACCCCATTAGAATTATGTTTAAATTGAATTTCTTTTTCATTGTGAACTTAATTTCAGGAGGTTAAAATAAAAGCGGAGAAATCCGATGAGTGTCATAGACAACAATGCCATATGAACAAAACAGCGCACTCATGCGCTGCAGGGGTGTCCACAGGGTAACCGACTTTAAAAAATTGGGATGTCCACTGGGTAACTGACTTGGAAAAATTTCCAGTTCAAATCTCCAAGGATGAAGATCCGACACCTTTGCCAGCAGTTGGGCCTTTGTTTATTTCCCCTTATTTCATCTTTCTCAAGCCTAGCTAGGTGCATGGCGTTACGGTCTTTTTCGTTGTGTTTACTCTAGCTTTCACAATAGGCTAAACCTCATCAGGGAGCCTGCCTTTTATTGGGTGTTTTATTTTATTTTCCCAGTTTGTCCTTGTTTGTTTCATGATGTTTGTAAAGATGAAAATGTTTTGTTGGTTCTAGTTCAACAGACTAGCGATTTTGTGGCCTCCCTGAGTTAGGGTTTGGGGTTGGGCTAGTTACCGGGTCATGCCATTCATTCTCTTGGCTTGCTCTTTTGTTTCTTGAGATATATCGTTCATTTATGATGTACGAGTGAGGGGGGTAGTCTTGATGTTTAATGAGACTGCTCATTCTTTCTTTGTGAGCGTCAGTTGCCTCACACTGTTGTCTTTGCTAAGTGGGTTGTATTGTGTACACGGATTACGTGTATCCAGCCTTTGTCCTGTTACATGCAGACAGTTCTTGCCTCTTCCTTCTTTTCAGAAAGTTTTTTTCTCTCCCTCTTTTCTTCCACCATGCATTTTTTTTTTTTTTTTAAATCTTTGGCTTATTGGCCCTTTCATACCCTCTTGTTAGCTTGCCTGATCTGGGCAGCCATTTTGCATTTCTCTTTTCATCTGCATTTGTTTACATCCTGATGCTTTGTCATCTGTCGTCCTGATTAGCAATTAGCTTTATCAAGTCAGTTACCGTGTGGACACCCCTACAAAAAAATAAGGGGAGAGAGAGAGAGAGGACAAAAAAGAAAAGAAAAAAAAGACAATGTCAAAATTTTAAGCTTCCTGATGTCTGAGGTATGATCAGCCGTGTCAGGGCTTCATTCTCAAAGGATTGAATGGGAAATGCTGCCAAGTCAGTTACCCTGTGGGCATTCAGACAAAACAGCCTTAACGCCTTGACTCATTGTTAAATATGCCCTATGTAGCGTTGCTGCCCGAGGTGTGAAGCCAAGGTCAAGGTTGCGGCTCCGTGGCAAATGGCCTATTGTCTTTAAATTGATGTTTGGATGAATAAGAATTAAGAGTGGACAAGTGGCTGAGAAGATTGAGCAGTTTAAAGTAGGTAGGTAGTGATCTGCAATGCAGCACTCCTGCACAGCTGCTTCTGAACTGCAGTGTGCTTCTGTACTGCTGGTTTCCAGGTGTATACTTTGCATTAAAAAGGGATGAAAGGGTTAATGTACAACAAAAACATAAAACTAAAACTTTTCATTATTCTGCTTTTGATTGGGTACCTTATTACTATGGTGACAGAGTAAAGTATGTATGTGATTTAACATTTGTCAGTTTTTCTTTGTTCATCCATTTGTATGGTTTTAATGTTGTTGTTTTACTTTCAAAAATGTGTTGGCCTGTAACATTTCATCTGTTGACTTATACATTTTTTCTGAACCAAAAAGGCCTAAAATAGTGTGCTGCTACAGAGTTAAAAGCATACCAAGAGCAGAGTGTAGAAGATGCCAGCAAGGCCATGAGCAGCACCCAGGTAGTATTCTCTGTGCCACGCATACATTAGCGGAGGTTTCCATCCCTTTTTATGGGACAGAGCCTGACCTGAGGCCAGCATGGCTTTCACAACCTGAAACAGACAATGCCTTGCTTGGCATTCAGTGTAAGGTACACCATCTTATACGGCAAGATACCCACCTACCCCATTTTGTGCCCATCAAGACAGATCCTGTGCTAGACCAGCATATGCCAGTTTTTAACTAGTAAATGTTCCCCTTACACCAGTAAAATAAAGTTGCCTGTACCGTGGGTCCAGAAGCAAGTGGAAGCTCCAGCTAAACAAAATTGCTTCTGGTGCTATCAACAAACAAAATGATGAATGCTCACTGTCACACCAGATGCCGTAAATGTCATATGCTAGAAGAGAAATACAAACTTTCACTGCCAGCACCCTCCCCCAGCCACCCCCCTCCCCTCCTCAAATGAACAGGTCCCAAAGCATGAGTGCTGACTGCAAGATACTGGACCGTTCCATTTCTGTTTGGATAAATCAGTTCTGGTGTACGATTTTCCCCACTCCACTTTCATTCTAGATCTAACTGCATCAATATGGCACTATGAAGCATACAGTCATTTTTTTTCTTGCCCAGTGCCAACTGAATCATCTGTATCATTGTCTGCTTCAAATGAAGAAACCCTTGAAACAGCTGAGAAAACCATCAAACCAACAGCTATTAAGCAACAGAAGATAAAGGAGTACGACAACACTTGGATGACAGATTTTGCATGGCACAGGCATGAAGACAACAGTGACACTGAAAAGTCTGATGTCTCAGCATGACCTTCATTTTGCAGACCTTGTTGTGCCAGGGTGGAGACTGGAGTGGGGAACAGAAAATTATTTTTAAAAGAGGAAGAAGTGTGACCGCTGTTATGGCAGGAGGGGGGCAGGGGGGAGGGGGGCAGTGGAAACCTGTACATTATTAGGCCTCGGTAATGTTGATTGTACTGGCTTAATGAGGGTCAGTACCGGAATTCTTTTTTATTGCCAGGACTGCATACTGATAGTCTCAACAGTCTAAAAATCATAAGATGTCAGGCTCATAAGTTTTATGCAACAGTTTAAACTTTGCAGACTCAACCTTTGATATTTTGAAAAAGAAAATCCAGCATGTTACACAATATTCAGCCTAGTAATGGCAAACTAGGTTTAGTCACAAAAGGTTCAGCAGCCCAGAAGATGAGCTGCATAAATATTTTGTCTACCCTTGTCTGAACCCTCATTATGACCTTGAACTTCAATACAAACCTCCATTCTTCAGAAGATACCAGTTGCAGAACTGGTTCAACCACTCAGAATATATCCCATTTAAAAAAAAAATCAAACCTCAGTGAGACCTTGAGCTTGAAGATAGCAACACAAACTTTTCAAATGACACTCTGTCTACTGATGATATACCTGATCACCAGCTTTGCTCACATACTAGATAATAAAGGAGATATGAACAGCATATTATCCACTATTTCAGAATGTGCATGCTCTGTATAAATAACAACTCCACTATTTCCATAACACAAGTCCGTTCTGCCCCATGGTTTGAACAGTTTTGGAAACCACTACCTGAAGTCAGCATTTGTTTTACCCCCTAAAGCACTGATGCTATTTGAAGAAGATTCTCTTGGCTGCTTCTGCAATTCAATATCCTTCCATGCTCATGTCTACTTACACTTTTTATAGCTAAAGCGACAATTACATGATTTATTTTTTTAAATTCATTTATTCAATCAATCAATCACGTTGTATGTCTGTAATGGCCAATATAAGAAGTTAGTGCAATGTGCATGCACAAAAATATTTCACCCGCTGACCTTTCCTGAGACTAAAACTAGCAGACAAACAAGATCAAAGCAAGGTTGAAAAAGAATGCCTTTTTAATTAGGCATGACAAAACATGCACACATGTTTAGTGAAAACACCTTTTTCAAGCAACTGACAGAGAATAAATCATCAAAATTTAATGATGACAGGAATAAAATTTGATCCGCTTTGGTGGAGGTTTTACACAAGGGACATTAGATTACCCAACAGGCCTGGAGCATTGGCACAATGCACAAGGTTATATATGTTTACAAAACTAATTAAGTCTTGGCCAACTGTAACAAAATCAACCCAGTTTTGTGGCATGGCACTCAGGCTCACTACCATGCATCACCATATCATTTGCTTTTAAAAGACTGAGCAGCTCAGAAGATATCTTCTTGCGAAAGCTAAACACACTGACTGACAGACTGACTGAGTGATTCCAGTGTACATCTGTCTAACTTTGTTACTGGGGTGGGGGGTCCTATTATGCTGACATCTTTCGAGTTTTTTATTGTTAAGATGCAGCTTTGAAAGAAAATAAATTCACCACAACAACTACTAGTTTCTAAAGCTATAGCTAATAATAAATAAGAATAATAGATCACTGTTGTATAGCGCTATTCTCTGGTGTACGCAAACACACTGCACCGTACAACATTCTCCAACATTTTCTAAGTGAGAAAAACAACAGCTGAAGGTAACATGTTCACAAAAAGTAATACCTATATAGATGTACTTTATACCTATATACAACTAACAATGTATAGATACACAAAAAATATAAAGTACATGTGCCACAGGAGAAGCAGCAAAAACAAAGAAGGAAAAAAACCTCTTGGTGTACAAGGTGTATTACTGCTGTGGTGAAGCAATAGCAAATTCATACACACATACCTTGCGAATGATATCTGTGTGGATGACATCATCTCCCAAGTGTGACTGAACAAACATAACAGCAGCCAGGTAGCCAGCTCTACCATACAGGTGCTCATCAGGTATACCAGTGTCTTTAATGATGACACTGTGCATCTCTTTCAACCTGAAGATGTGAAAGTTATTATTAAAAAAACCAGCTTAATCCAAAGAAAATATTATGAGAAAGATAGACAGACAGAAAGAGACTGGGACATCTGGAAGAAAACATGACATGACTTCCTGAAAACATTGTCCCATTGGTAGAGCATGTGACTGAAAAGCCAAGGGACATTACTGATGCAGGTTCAACTTCAAGTCCCCAGTTTAGCAAGGGATTTTTATTCCAGGGTCAACTTTCAGTGCAGACTCTATTACGCTGTCTACACGGCCCCCTTGTGCAACAGCATGCATCAACATCTGTGTGCACATTAAAGATCTCAAACACTGTCTGGCAGCCATACCATTATTTGGACACACAAAACTACTGCATACGCTGATAGGAATGAGTAGCACCACTCTTGTGGCTGCTGTGCCTTACCTGGGTACGGCGACCCATATTTCCTGCAAGGGACAAAGAAGTACTCTCTTTTTTTTAAACAGAAAGGGGCATATGAGTTAATGGCTAGCTAATGGTGACAATAGGTCAGCATACTCCAGCTTGATACATAAATGGTAATGGTAGGGCAATCCTAAGGTCTAAAAATCAGGTGTTTACTTCAAAATGGAGTGAAGGCATGATGTTTTGCACACATGTATTATGATCCTATCTGAACATTTTCAGGCTCACATAGACATCTTGGCACTGACAGCCTTTGGCTATAATTAGCAATGTAATTAGGTCACCTAGACGTACTGACAGAATCACCCAAACTACAGTTTAAAGCTATTTTTTTGTAATCAACATCAATTATGATCTTTCACACAAGCACTATGCTCCAGAAAGACCTGTTTGGTTCATTCAGACACTTGGATTCCCCGAGGCTATAACAATATCCATAATCAGGTCATGGAAAACACAAATTTTTAATCCCAGGACTATTAAAATCTGTTACTGAAATTGTTTTGAAATAAAAGCATGAACTTTGGGCAGAAACAATGCTCCTCTAGGTACTCTTTCAGCCTGAAAGATACCCCTAATCTCAGGATACAGTTATCTGTTGTCTGCAGCAGTGATTACTGTAACTGGGTCACACTACGTAAACGTGTCCACACAACTGATCCCCATTTAGCAGAGCACTTATGGTCACAATATCAGGTGCATAGTGCAAAATGGAATTAAAAAGCATGATGTTTTGCATACATATACTATGATCCTATCTGAACATTTTCAGACACATAGACATCTTTGCACTAACGGCCTTTGGCTATAATTAGCAATGTAATTAGGTCACCTAGAGATCCTGACAGCATCACCAAAACTACAGTTTAAAACTATATGTTTTGGTAATCAATATCAATTGCAATCTTTTACACAAGCACTATGCTCCAGGAAGACCTGTCTGGTCCATTCAGATACTTGGATTCCATAATTAGGTCATGGAAAACACAAAAAATTATTTGTAATCCCAGGACTTTTAAAATCTGATACTAAAATTGTTTTGAAATTAAGGCATGAACTTTGGGCAGATACAATTTTACTCTGAGACCATTTTCGGCCAGAAAGATACCCATAATATCAGGATACCTTTATCTGTTGGTCACGCTGTGTAAACGTGTCCACACAACTGATCCCCATTTAGCAGAGCTCTTATGGTCAAAATTTTGGGGTGCATACTGCTAGATGGAATAAAAGCATGACATGCTGCACACATGTAAAAGATCCCGGTCATTCTGCCAAAAGTGCAGGTGGCAGGTTACAGCTAAGCACGCATACACCTTATGTATGTGGCTTTGCATGATGTGACATGGAGCATGGTTATATGGTGTACACAGAACTTGCGCCAAGACAGCTGCAGTTTCATGTGGCACCAACCCTACCAGTGCTGTAAGTACACCACTTCGGTGGATATTCAAAAAACGCGCTATAAAAAGCTAGTCACTCATGTAGAATCGCATGCGAGCGCAGTGAGTCTGCTCAAGAGAGCGGAGAATAGCGCTATATAAGCGATCATCAATCAATCAACCATTTTTAACTACATAGACATCTTGACCCTGACCTCATATGGCTATAAATTATAATTAGCCATGTAATATGGTCACACTGCAAGTTCTGACAGCATCACCAAAACTGCGGTTCAAAACTCTCTGTTGTTGTTATTAACATCAATTGTGATCTTTCACACCAGCATTATTCTCCAGTAAGGCCTGGCTGATCCATTCAGATACTTGGATGCCCTGGTGCTAATATTAAATCCACAATTAGGTCTCACAAAACACATTTTTTTGAATTTGGACAGAAATCTGCGACAAAAATTGTTTTGAAAAAGAAAGCATGAACTTTGCACAGATTCAATGCTCCTCTGAGAAGATTTAAAAAATAGGCCTAAAAGATACCTCTAATATCTAAACACCTCTGTCTGTTGTCTACAACGACGGCTATTGTAATTAGGTCACACTAGATGGGCATGACTGTGTCCACATAATTCTTTAAATCCATTCATTTGCACTGTATTTCACGAGGGAAACAACTTTTTTAAAGCTTCAAATTGACAGATAATGTAAACTGTCAATTAGTTGTACACAGTATTGAAAACAATTACTTCATTAGCAGAGCTGCCCCTTTCCAGTCAAGAAACCCTGCCTAGTCGCATACGCACAGGGCTGTGCACAGCAAGCTGCCTTGAAAATTTGTATCTTCCTCTGCACACTTGTTTGCAAGTACAGCGAATCCATTCATAACAAGATTCCTGAGCTTGGGATAGGTAGTCCACAAAGGTCACCATGCCTTTTCCTCTATTTTGGTTTCCACACAACAAATGCTCCATGGCAGAAGAAGCTGAGCGAGCTGAAAGTTTGACATCTCATAGTTCACATGGTCCAAAGCAAAACGCCAGGGCATACGTTTAGTCAGACACTTCATGGATGGTAGTCACCACAACGAATTCAACGCACAAGCCAAAGGACACAGAGCTGGAAATCAAGAACAAGAGCCCAATATTTAAAATGCAGTTGTTCAGTCTCCATCCTGTGTTTGTCACTGTTCACAGCTGACAGCATGATCAGGCTAAAACTGCACATAAGAAAGGAAGGCACTCTGCTGCAGAATATGCAGCGCTACAACTGTAACCTGGTGGGCATGTCTTGTCCTTGCAAGATGCTTTCACAGAAAATTCTGCAACACTGTTCCAGCAGTTGTGATTGCACCTGGCCACCCAGCGCCATTCAACCACACTCCAGGCCATCTCAACATGAAGACCCCACCCCCGCTCCCCAGTCATGATCACATATTTGTTGTTACTAAACGAGTCAGACCACAGCCACTGTATCTCTTTTGCTATTGCGAAGAGCAGCTGGTCCATCATCAGCACAGGAGTCTGATTTGGATTCCGATGTTCCACAGCATCCTTGACCAAATTCATGACACGGCTGAGTACGGCAGTTGCGTGGGCGTTTTCAAGCAAGACTGGCATCAAACCAATGTTTGGCTTTTCCAATGAGATGTACTCTCTACTTGTGATGGGTTGAATTTCTAGCAGAGTGTATATAATCCTCTAGCCCTCCTTTTTCCCTGTCATAACTTTCCATCTCCTCCAGATGACTTGACTGCAGTGCCTTTGCAACAGAGACATAAACTGTTCTGATGGTGGGCAGGGTACTGGAAGAATGTGTGTGTATCAGCAGGCAGATACGCCATATTTCCTAGTGCTCGTATCTACAGATTCTCACAGCATCCATATTTCACCCTCATTTTCTGCCTGCTGAGCTACTGCTGTTGTGGAGGAGGGGTTGTTGTCTATGTTGTCGACCACAGCTGCTCTGAAATCTTTTTAGCATGTTTGTTGGCACAGCAATGCCCTGGTCAAAATTTCCACATAATTTGTCTGTGCTGTGTCAGGTTGAAACTGTAAGCACCCGAGTTGGAAACGCTTGGACTAATACGCCAAAACTGAGGATGCCATCAACAAGTCATCTCTTTCCGGTTTTAGCATGGGTTTTTAAGCCCACAAAAATGGGAAGGGAAGTTGCTTGTCTCTTTTGTGTTTCTGAAGTGATGACTACTTTGGTGACTTCATACTATGGGTGAAGGAATTTGATTGTGAAATTAACAGCGCAGCCTTATTTTATAATATTTGTTTGGCTTCTGATTGCTTTGTCATATACGGTCCAGTCAGTTTGAAACTTATTAAAGTTTTTCAAACTGGTGGAACTGATCCACCTTGAATTCTTCTTCTTCTTTATTTTAAATTTCCCTTGGAACACTTTCAACATCAGAACTGTTGAAGCATATCATATTCTGGACTGCATGCAATATTCAAGTGTCTTTGTTAAATACAAGAACCACTTCTTTGCCATGATGTATTGAAACAAGGTCAGACCCAGCTGCAAAGATTTGTTTAAGCAATCCTGAGGTGTGCATATAAACTTCTGTTCACCCCACCTCCTTCAGGTGGAAAGAATACACCTGGTATGCTAAAGACTGATACATTCTATCTGACCTCTGAGATCTTCAAAATGTATGCAACTATCGTTCAGCATAGCACCTACGTGTTTGATTTCACCCTGGCATTTGACAGAATGCAGAAAGATACTTTTTGTGTACTTTGCTTCACCTGCGACGATGTCAGCAGGTGTAAGCTTCCTAAGCAGATGTTGAAGCTGCTGTGCGTGTTTGAGTACTTTCACACTGAAATGCAAGGTAGACATGTTGTGTAATCAATCCTGCAGTGCCTAGTGGTCCATCAAAGAAAGAAAAAAGAAACAACAAGAAACCAGAAAACAACAACAAAACAGGCTGTCTTGGATATAAAATGAGGAATATTTCATTTTCTCGTTTTTGCCTTTGTCTTAAAGTGCGTTGATTTCCCTTTTTTTTAATAAATGTTTTAAGAGCACGACTTATGCCATGAAGCCCTCTAGCAAGCTGCTTCAAGTCCCTTTCCATCATCCAAGATGATCTAAAAACAAAAATATATAATTAGAGTACGATTTTGTAGTTAAAAATGTGACAAAATGACCAAAACAGCTCACCATACTTAATTTTCCCCATGCAGTAAACCATCTATGAAAAGAACTTTGTTTCAATGAAATAATTCGTTTTGTTCTAATGTAATAAAAGGATGATAACAGTAGCTTAGATTGTCTCTAAAAATCACCCCAGACTCATCATAGATCTAATATTTACAAACTGGCAGTGGGATCAAAAGGTGAAATAGGCCTAGATCTAGACTGGGTCACGCCCACAGTCAATGGACTAGTGATAATGCCGACCAAAACAGATGACCTGAGATACATACTATCAGTAACTGTGGCATAAATCCTTCTGTTTCCTGGAAAATAAAAGACAAATGGATGAAAACTAGAATTAAAATAGTCTGTGATTTTGTAGCATAGAACTTGTTCTCGTGCAGATGGTCGTCACAAAGCTGTCCAAACACTTTCATGCCAAGACAGGCGCTTTACTTTAAAGGAACTCTCCTTCAGTGGCTAAATTTCTCATGTGCTTAGATGAGGTTAAACGAACATGATCAGCGTTAAAAGTTTTGTGATTTTATAATGAATTTTGAAGAGGATTTTCCCAGACAGTATTACTAACACTGTTTTCATGAGCTCTTTCCCGCATTTCAATATGACATCATTGATAGGATACCAGAACTTCTCAGTTTTGTGTACATGTCATGGATAAATTATTTTTGTCAATGTTTATTTTTTAAATCTGGACAGTCTGTGTGAAATAGTTTCATTTTCCTAATGTTTTCATAGGGAACAGCACAAAAAATCCGGAAATAAATTGATAGTGTTTGAAATTGCCAAGACAAACAATGAAATGACGTCTAGCATTCTTTCAAACATTTTAGAGTGGCCTGGGGGAAATTCATCCAAACAGGTACATTTGATTCCCATGCACGCTTCGAGACACGATTCTGTCACACTGGCACAACCAATACATGCTTACTGTGGTCTGTAGACACCTTTGACAAATCGCGGACTAGTATACATTTGGGGGCGGGGATAGCTCAGTGGTTAGAGCGCTGGACTCGTGATCGAAAGGTCGCAGGTTCGAATCCCTGCAGGAGTGGTGGGAGAATTTTCTTCTCCATGGTCAACTTTCTGTGCTGACTCTTATTTCAGTATCCGTTCCAGCCCCGTGTTACCGCAGTAGCACGTAAAAGACCCCGGTCATTCTGCCAAAAGCGCAGGTGGCAGGTTACAGCTAAACACGCATACACCTTACGTATGTGGGTTTGAATGAAGTGACATGGTGCATAGTTGTATGGTGTACAGAGAACGTGCCAAGATGGCAGCAGTTTCATGTGGCACCAGCCATGCCAGCGCTGTAAGTACACCACTTCGGTGGATATTCAAAAACGTGCTCTAAAAAGCTATTCACTCATGTAGAATCACATGCAAGCGCAGTGCGTCTGCTCGAAAGCGGAGAATAGCGCTATATAAAAGCAATCAATAAAAATAAAAATAAAATAACTACCCGTGTGATTTCATGAATATGAAAGAAAACATTCTTTTTCGGAGGAATGAGTGAACAACTACTGGTGAGGTTGACAAAACTGATAGAACAGAACTAGGGAAATGTATTCACCTATACGACGTAACACAAGGAAACAGGGAAACACAGGCGCTTTCGACAGAAAATTGTCTTCATCAAATGCAAGAAAAATAGACAGATAATAATAAAAGAAGAAGGAAGCAAAGAAGAAGCTGATGTAAAAAATGTTTTTGTTAAGAATGGGTACGCAGATTTAAAACGACATCATCAAAATGCCAAAATTAGGTAGATTTTTAAGTGGGCAGTTCGTAACAAACACTGAACTTCAAAACAAACAAGATCTGCCAACAGTATTCGGTCCTTGCTTTTCATACAACCCCGCTATGGGTTTTTTGCCAAGCGAATAGCAAGGCTCCCAAAGTAGAACAGGTTTTCCCACCTGCTACTTGTAACAATCACTCGTTGGTTGTTTTGTTTGTGGACTGATCCATTATGAAGCTGATGTTACAGTTTGGAAAAGTTCAATTGTAGGGGTTGATGCATAGTACTGAGTGCAGTTCACAAGGTGTTTGGGTGGCTGAAGTTCCCCCAACCGAGCGAGTGGACGAATTTCCCCCATGCCACCCTATGTGTTTGGCGCATTGAAATGATGGCAAAATCATTTTAATAAAGAGGATTTCTAGAGCGCCCATCTACCACACAAGGTGGCAGCACAGGGCGCTTTACAATAACGCTAACCACACACACACACACAAACACACACAGCATCGAAACGCGGGGATTGGCAGGGCTGTGAAAAACAGTTTAGAAATAATTATTAAACAGGTGCGTCTTGAGGGCGGCTTTGAAAGAGGAGATAGAATCAGAGTGGCGGAGTGTTTGAGGCAAATTGTTCCAGACAGATGGGCCAGCATAAGAAAAGATCTTTCACCAAATGTTTTGTGTTTACACGGGGGGGGGGGGGGGACAAAGGTTCGTGTGTCAGATGCAGATGCAGATCGTAACTGTCTTGCTGGAGTATAAGGTTGAAGTAGATCGGACAGATACTCAGGGGCTGTTCCTGAGATGGAATTAAAACAGATAGTTGAAATTTTGTATTGAATGCGATGTGTTACTGGTAGCCAATGCAGAGTTTGAAGAATAGGATGGATGTGGTCAGATTTCTTAGCTTTACACACAAGCCTTGCTGCTGCATTCTGAACTTTTTGAAGTTTGTCTAGTAAGTACTGAGGGCAACCTGAAAGTAAAGAGTTACAGTAGTCTAAGCAAGAGAGGACAAGAGAGCATACAAGGGTTTGGGTTGCTTGAGTGGTGAGGTGTTGTAGGGAACTGATATGCCTGATTTGTATGTATGCGGCTTTACACGTGTTGCTTATGTGTTGAGACATGCTGAGATTCGAGTCCAGGGTTACACCGAGGTTTATAACAGACGACACAAAAGGGACATCGGCGTCTCCGATGTGAATGACAGACAGCAAAGGACTGTGGACAGACATTCTATTTGAAAGTATGATCATGGCTTCAGTTTTGCTGTCATTTAGTTGAAGTTTGTTTGCGGTCATCCAAGACTTGACAGCTGTAGTGCAGTTCTGGAGAGTTTCTATCGACTGGTGAATTGCGTCTAGTGTACTAATCTTGTAGAGTTGGTTGTCATCAGCGAAAGCATGATGACTGACTGCGTGCTTGCTTACTAGGTTAAAGAGAGGTTGGGTGTAGAGTATGAAAAGCACAGGGCCAAGTACAGAACCCTGAGGAACGCCATATTGGAGCATAGTATGCTGAGACTGCAGACTATTTATGGTGATTGCATGTGTTTTTTTACAAAGATAAGACGAAAACCAAGATAGAGCAGGTCCAGAAATGCCAAAAGAGTGCTAAAGTCGGGTAAGGAGAATTTGGTGATCTATTGTATCAATGGCGGCTGAGAGATCTAAGAGTGTCAGAATGCATATCTTGTTGTTATCCACAGCTGTTAGAAGGTCATTAACGATCCTGAGCAGGGCAGTTTCAGTGCTGTGGTTGGGTCTGTAGGCTGACTGGAGAGGACTGAGAAGGCTGTTGTGGTTCAAGTGTTCGTTTAGCTGAGACAGAACTATTCTTTCTAAGACTTTTGACAGAAAAGATAAATTTGACACAGGATGGTAGTTCTTTAAGTCGTCAGGGTCAAGGGACATCTTTTTCAAAAGGGGTTTAACTAGAGCAGACTTGTAGACAGATGGGAAAACACCAGATACCAAGGAGTTGTTGAATACAGCAGTAATGCAAGGTAACAAAGAGTCAAGGCATTCAAGTAACAGAGGGGTAGGAAACGCATCAAGTTCACATGTTTTTGAAGGTGAGCTGAGTCTGGTGTGTCTGACAAAGTCCTCAGTTACAGGTCTGAAATGAGTGAGGGGTCTGCCATGGAAAGAAACTTCAGTGCAAGCAGGTGGGTTAGATGAATGGACATCAAGTTTGTTTCTGATAGTTTCAATCTTGTTTTTTGAAAAAGTTGAGAAAGCGTTTTGGAAGATCGATCAGAGGAAAGACTGTTGGAAGAGGAGATGGCTTTTTTTATCCGAGTAGTTGGTTAGCCACACTGAACAGTTGTTTTGACGTCATTACAATATCAATAATCTGACGCACGATTATAGAAAGGAGCAGGAAGAGTCGAAAGAAACAATGGCTCTAGAAGTAGTTACTGATGGCAAGAATGACAAAACTGAAAAGAATGACCAGGAATATGTACACAACAAGAGAACACGGGGTGGCACATGTGTTTTGTTTTGTGTGCCGTCTTCTTTTGTGCTAATAGACAATAAATACATTCTTTCATGTGCTTTTTAAGGAGCCCGTTGAACGAAAGCAACGAAGAACTGAGAATGAAACAGTGGTGTTTATATCTTAATTCATAGTGCCTTTCCTTTTTTCAAGATTATGCAATCAAAGCAGAGATAATCTGGAGTTACTACCATCCATTTGTCTTTGGAGGACAACAACAAAAAACAAACAAAAAACGTTTAGCTTGACTGGCAAGAGACCGACAACGTAGATACAGGTCGTGGTTGGTAAACCTGGGTGACCAGGTGGAGAGGTGGAGAGAGTGGTGCACAAGGTTAGACGTCTGCGATAGGAAACTGGCAAAGCTGTTACTGGACAAGTAAAAGAAAAGGTTCCTGATACTTCTTTTTTGATTGATAGGAGGAGTCTACTGGAACCATACGTTTACATATTCTACTAAGTACTAACTGTTTCCGTAAGTGTCTGTTTCTGGCCTGCCACTGGCCGGTAGGTTTTTCTTTTCTTTTCATTATTATTATTATGGTGACTAAAATATTTCCTGTAGTAGCACTGGATCAATACGCTTAGAAAGAATTGTCACCTAACACTTTGCACCTTGGTCCATCGATAAGCATTATTAGTAAACGGCAGCTACAGGTCTCATCCACTATAGTGAAGTACACATTGCACGATTAAGAGATTTATTCATAGAAAGACATAAAATTATTCACACAATCATCAGTTAACTCGCCTGGCAAATTATTACACCTGAGCAGATTACATGCCTGAGACAATGCCATTGTCATGTTTGTAGGCCGAATCTACAAAAATTTGGGTAAAACAACAAAATGTAATGACGTAATACGCATTCCGTAAATAGCTGCACCCGGGGGGAGATCCCCAATCTATTTTTTAGACCACTACAGTTATTCTTAAATTGACGCATTTCAACAGGACCAAAGCAGAAATTAATGCTACATAATAATCGCACAGAAAACAATAACAATTCATGCAGAAAATTGTTTTTTAGACAAATCTGCGTGGGCCAGTCCCTTTAATTTGTACTGCTGTACAAAAATCCTAAGCTTCATTTTTGTAAGAATGAAAGTACATTCAGAAATGCCTGTATTTTAAATTCTTGAAAATAAATGCTATTCTTTCCATTGTCTGTGCTCAGAACAAAATAACAAGTGAAAGTATGTGCACATTGATTGCTTTAGTCGACATATAACTTACATTCTTAATGCGTACTACAGATGTTGTTAATGGCATCCACTGCATCAAAGGTGCAAAAGTAAGAAGGTTCTACGTGTACAAGTTCATTGATAACCTTAGCATTGCCAAAATATGTTAAATTTACTTTCTTGTTTGTTTGCTTATGTATATTTGTTCTTAGGTCTCTAACTAGATGTACCAAAAAAATATAGAGGGATTCTATGTTAAACTTTCCAAACACATACCTATAACTTGATTTGAAACAAGTCTCACCAACAAAATTGCTTCACATCTCACCTGCCCACACACTCCATGCTGAAGCGTTTGTCTCCCAGCCTGGCATAAACCACAGCTGCAACAGCCAGTGTCCCTGCATCTCCACACATGAAAGTGTAGACACCAGAACCCAGGTGTCGTAGTGCTGGCTGTAGGTAGCCTATTGCTGTCTCCAGGTATGTCTGGCAATCAGCAGTGCCTTGCAATGTGTGATACAGGTGTAGGTACAGCAGGGCAATACCTAACAACAGCAGATGAAGATGAATTTAAGCAGTACACACTTCCTCAGTCACAGCAGTTGTTATAGTGTTATACAAAATGTAATTTATCTATGATGTGACAGAAAATCTCAGCAGAAAAGCTGATATTAATATTATTCCCTTGACTGAGAGCCTCTAGGTAGCGTAAGATGATAATTTTCTCCCGTGCCTAAGAAGAAGGCCACAATATTATTAGTGGTCTTTCTTTGATAGTTATGGACTGAAATCTAGAGAACTCTCCAGTCATGATCACCTCAGTGAAAATCTAGAGAAATCTCCAGTCATGATCGTCACCACTGATAAGCTCTCCTTAAGTAAAACTGGTCTGGCTGGTGATCAAACCACAAATCAGACCTTTCCCGTCACTCCCATGGTGATATGCCCCTGTTTGCAGGTGCTTCCTATAGGACTTACTGCACCTAGTATAAAGAATTGAATCAGACCCAGAAAGGGCCTTATGCTCTGAAAAGAATAGTTTTTCTCCTTCCTTTCTCTTCTCTCTCTCTTTTTTTTTTTTTTAGTGTGCAAACAACTTTTAAAGTTACTGTTTACCCACTAGCTGTCAAAGTACACAATGTACTACTCTCTGGTGCAGCAAGATCTAGTTCTTTCCCTTCCGTAGGCATGCTTACATTATCTCTCTTTTAAAAAATATAAGAAAGAACTTGTAAAGATCAGATGCTTAAAAAAAGAAAGAAAGAAAAAAGAGTATCCTAAACAAAACAAACAAACAAGATTAAGGACTCTTCACAAGATAATCCTTCAGCAACAAGGTTTGTTGCTGTGTGCAGCAAAATATCCCTTGCAGACAGCAACCCACTTTATTCGCATGATGCTCTGGCGCACTACACCACTATATCAACTTTGGTCATAAAAGGTCGAGTCACAAGTGATTCAGAAGATCTCTTCCAGACAGAGCCCTGATGCACAGACAGATGAACACATGGTTATCACAAGTAATACACCCCCTCCCCCCCCACCAACTCCTGTTTATTAAGACCCTGATGTCACTGAGGCTGTAAAACTTTTTCCCAATTCCTTAAACTTTCAGATTCTGTAAGTGAAGAATAAAGCCACTCACCAGTCTGACCTGTGTAGACAGAAAAGTCATCTTCTCTAACATGGTGTAGACCTGCCTGAAGTTGTGTGATCAGAGCACTGAGGTTTTCCTTCACTGGTCTGCTGAATTCCTGAATCAACTGTTCATGAGCAACATTAAAAGACATGAATAGTACTTAGTAGTCTTTATATAACTGCATACAACAGATTACAATCCCTGACCCTGTCCTTTGTTTAATGTAGCTGACTTAATTTAGGACTTAATTTAGAGGATGTACAGTACCTTATTACTCACAAGCCAGGTGAGAGTTACCATAGGCCACTCAGGTCTTTGTAGTTCTTTGTGTGACATCTTCTGAGCACTTGTTTGGTGATTCTAATTCACCTTATTTTATGTTGTGGTCACCAGAGCCATGGAAAGGAAAAGTCACTGTTTTCTTTGAAAGTTCTAATCATAATCATAATCACTTTATATTCGTACTGAACAAAAACCTGAAACTTGCTAAGATTGCACTTAACTGAGTGCTGTTAAGACTTTAACCTTCATCGTGCAAGGGAATTAACTGATGCATTTTAACAGCCTTAATGTTGGCACAATCTTAGTCTTAGCTGGGGCTGTTTAAACCGATTTTCTTCCTTCCAATTCCACAATCCACCAAACTCTGACATGGACTACAGGATCTTTTCCATGTGCATTATATATATATATATATACTTATGTATACATAATATAATGTGATCTTTTTTGCATGCATAAAAGTTTATAGTCTGTGTCACAGTGTGAAATGACATATATATATATATAATATATATATGGGTTCTTCTTCAGTGCTGGTCCTAATTGGTAGTCACTCACTTTGCAACAGTTTTGTTGTAAACCAGTTCCTTTTTTTCACACCAAATGGAGAAAATTCCCTTTGTTATACACCCAAGAAGCAATGAGAGCAATATGGTGGGGAAAAAATGTTTTGTTTATTTTTTATTAGCAAAATTTACTACTATGTCACGCAAAAATGGCGGCCAAAAACGGGAATGGCGATACCCTACTGCTTGTGTTGGAAGCTACTTCATACCAGACGAAAATATTCAGACATATCTAATTTGTTTGCAAAGTTGCAACATGCAAAAGCACCAGAAAGCTAATTTCAGGACTGCTGAGTATGTCTGTGTACAACAATGATGGTTGAAAGTGAGCATAACGCACGTTTCATGACCTGTCACGTCATGAAACACACGTTCACTTCCAACTTGCACAAGATCAACGATGCGAACCGGGGAAAACACTGTTGCTATAAATAACAAAGCACTATCGATGCCGAGATCTGAACACCAAAGTTGCCGTATTATTTCCTAAAATGCATTAAACGGGCAATGAAAATTTTGCGTCACGGGTGAAACGTCCATTATGGCAACAACAAAAATTCATGAAACAAATCCAACAAAGAAAAAAATATAACCGCGATTTTCAAACATACCATGGGCATCGACACACACATTGATGATATCATGTCACATGATAAGCATGGAATTTATGATTGGGCGCTTTTACCACTGCACGTCACGCTCTGACGCAGGAGAAACATGCGTTCACTGGCTGTCATCATTGTCTGCTACACCGTTTCACCCAATTTGGAGGCTACCAGATGACGCAGGTAGTGAAATTCCAGACAGTTATAGTTATCTTGATAAATTTTTACTCTTTATTTTTTCTTAGCACTCTTTTTTTTTTTATAAATACAGCGTTTAACTGTGTTCAATGACCCTCTTGCAGCGTCATTTTTCCTTTCGTACATGCTTACATTTCTTCTTTAAAATTATTTCATGTTGGAATCAATTACAAAAAGTAAGGAATAATAGGTACCCTAAAAAACCAAAACATGTTTAGTATGGTTGCAGTCATTTCCCAAAATTTTTCTGTCCATGAACAAGGAAGAAATTTGAATTTGGTCAACATAACATTCATTTTGGTCATGAAGCGAGAAAGTTTGATTTTTCCCACACAAGTGGTTGTACATCGTTTGCAAACGTGGTTATACAAGTAATCACCCCCTACTTTGTTTTTGATTCCCTGTGTAAACTGAGTGTGTATAGTTTATGAATTTTAAACTTTGAGATTCTTTTGATTTAAATTTGCCATCTTCTATTTAGACAGAAATATTCTCTAATCATGGTGTGCTTGCCAAAGTTTTTGTTTGAATTTTTTCATTGTTGTTTCTTCTGTCAACTGTTTAGTTAAGACATGATGTCTTGAGAGTTTTTTTGTTTCGTTCAATTGACCTGTTTTGTTTAATTAACTAATTTAGGCTTAAATTTAGAGATGTCAACCTTATTTACTATCAATATACTGAGTAGTTACCTGTACTCTACTTTGTGTTTTTGTGTTTTTCACTTGTTTGGTTTTTTCATTATTTTATGTTGTGTCCGAGATGGGTCCTGTTTTTTTGAAGTTCTTATAATCATTTATATTCGTATGAACAAAAAAACGAAGGTTCTGAGGCAAGCAATTACTAAATTAACTATGATTTAACATATGTTCACAATTTACTTACTCTTTGTTTTCTTCCTTTCCCCTCCAAACTTGATTGCTGTCTCTGAATTATTGTTTTACTGCAACTTGTGCTGCTGATTTCACTTGTTGGCTCTGTTTAAATCTAGGTTCTAGCTTAAAAGGCTGTCCTATTGGAGAATGCAACATTTAAAGTTCCTGCTTTCAAAAATCAGAGAAAATTCTTTTTTTCACCCAGAACAATGAGAAAATCTGTGGGTGCCTTTGATCTAAGCCACTACAGACCATGTCAAAGGGCAGCTGGTTGTTTTACAGAAAAAATTTGCTTCTAAGTTGTTAATTGTTTGCATGAGAAGCAGAAGCATTGATTAAATGTTAAACGTTAAGTGATCCAGTCAATTCATGTAAAACATTACTATAACTGCTCATCACGTCGAACCGTGAAACCTGTTCTTCATTCACATAAGCAAAACACTTGTCAAACTCAAAAAAAACTTTGTCAAACTCAAAACAAATGTATACATGTAATGTGTACAAATACTCTGAAAAAATACATTTTCTATATGCTTTTAACAGTTTCCAACCTGAGTGATTATTGAATGTCATGTGAAACATGCGTTACATGTCACGTGAAACATGCGTTACAACTCAAAGAACATCTGAAGTTGAGGAAGTGTTCAATATTACTTTGGAATATGTCCACAGCATCAAAAACTAACAAGAATAAATACTTGTTCATGATCCATGGTGTTTGTTTGATCTTGAAAGAAAAACTTTTCTTTCCATTCACACATGTTTCAGTGTCACAATTTTGCGGGTAGGCTGTTCTACTCTCAAGTGGATGAACCCTCTTAAAAATTGCACTTAGTTACTCCTAATGATTGTTATTCAAAACCTTTCTATGAAATAATAAGGTTCTTGTTCTAAATATTACATAATGATAGTTTTGTGTCACACTGAAACATGTGTTATGCTCTCCACTTGGACATGTTCAAAGCCACCCTAACTTGCAGTCGGGGTCCTAACTGCTTTTCTTTCAATTGTGCCTTAAAATAGGATGTATGTGGAACACAACAAGCCTAATTGGGATAAACTGCAAGCTATTTCAGTTTTGACCTCTGATTCCCCCTAACCAGCACTGAAGAAGAACCCATATATATATATATATATATATATATATATATATATATATATATATATATATATATACAAAATGTATCACCTCTTCAGCATTTAGTGGTAGCTACTTTATCCTTAATTTCACTACATCAAATTGTGTATGTGCCTTATTATTTGACAACTATTCTGGTTCAACAACAAAAATTAATGAATGATATGGCACAAAATAGTTACGAAATGACACACATCACATTTTTAATTTGTATGAGTCAGACTCTCAGTCTCATGAGTATTGGTAAAGATTTCATTAAAATGTCCCGCAAAGGGTGGCTGAGGATGTATTTAAAATGTTAAAGCAAATAACTTCAGTTCATAGCTCTCATTACTGAATCAGAATGTTTTAAAGGGGGTCCATGGGACACCCTGCTATAACTTTTAGTTTTACAGCATCCCTGGGCAGTTTTAAATTAATGGTCAAGTCTATCATGAAACAGCACTTGTACAGATAGTATAATAGTATAACTACTGCTCAGTGGTCCACCTTTCAACAACAAGGCCTAACGTAAATGGTCAGAGTTAAGACTCAATAAACACAAATAACACATTATAAAAAAATTTAAATATATATATATATATATATATATATATATATATATATATATATATATATATATATCAAATGATGACTAGAACAGTAGAAGCACTTTAGGAAACTATTAAAAATGAGAACAAAAATTTGGGATAGCCCAATTGGTAAAGGGTGGGATAGCTCAATTGAAAGCCAGGCACAATACTGATGCAGGTTCAATTCCCAAGTGCAGCAAGGGATTTTTCTCCAAGAGTTAATTTTCAGTGCACTCTTTCTGAAATTGTGTCCTATCACTCTCTTTCACATCATAGTTTCTCTGACTCTGATGACAACCAGCTTTACAAATCTGGCAACATTACTCAGCTTCCTGAAATCATTCATTCAACTCAGTCTTGTATCTCTGATGTAAAAGCATGTATGACAAATAATCAACTGCAGTTAAACAATGATAAAATGGAAATGATTCTTATTGCTACAAAGACGGTTCTCAACTCTGACTCTGTTCCACAGTCCATAAATCTGGAGGGTTCTGACATCAAATTTGCCAACATAGTTCACAACCTAGGTGTCTGTCTTGATCCTACTCTCTCTTTCCAACAGCAAATCTCCTCCGTTTGTCGTATCTACTATCTTGAACTTCGTTGGATTAGTGCAATACGCCACTATCTGTCTGAAGATGTCACCCAAAAACTGTTGTGTACGTTTGTTCTTTCAAGACTAGATTATTGCAACTCACTTTTGTCGGGCTGTCCTAAGTATCTTCTTTCTAAACTCCAAAAAGTACAGAACAATGCTGCAAGACTCATTTTCAGAACAACCAGATCTGCCCACATCACTCCTATGCTTCATTCTCTTCACTGGCTACCTATTGAGCAAAAGATTGAATACAAATTGTCTTTGCTTTACTATAAGATCATTTCTCATCAGGCTCCCATCTACCTTTCAGAACTTCTTCACCTTTACACTCCCTCCTGGCAGCTCCGCTCTTCTACAAACACCCGAATGTTCAGAATACCATCCTTCTGAACAAAGTCCTGTGGTCAGCGCTCTTTCTCTTACCAGGCTCCAATTATCTGGAACCAACTCCCTGTTTCTGTCCGCCATTCTACCCCTGTCAGCTCTTTTAAATCTTCCTTGAAAACCTTTCTCTTTTTAAAAACCTTTTCTTCAGTCTCACTGCCCTGATGTGTGACTGGTGTGTGTGCGTGTGTGTGCGTGCGTGTGCACGCGTGCGTGTGTGTGCGAGTCTGTGTGTTTGCGTGCGTGTGTGCGTGCATTCATGTTGTATGCATTTAATTTTGACAAATATGTATTTGTAGAGAACGTGTAAGCGCTTAGGGCCTGTGCAGGTTAGGCGCTCTAACTCTAAGTATTCATTATTATTATTATCACTTATTTATTTTATTTATTCATGTGAACACTTTGACTGATCTCAAGATGTGATGCAAGCGCTTCACAATGACAACTATAGCACAATTGTGACGTATGCGACTCTGGATGAGTGGCTGTAGCTTTACACACATAACACAGCTCATTTTGTGTTACATATTATGTACGATGAGCAAATAAAGTTAAAGTTTGATACAGTGACAGCCCCTAATCCCAATTAGTTAAAGAGTCCTTAAATGGCTTAAGTCTGGTTCTTGTTCCATATGCTGTCAATAGGCTCCAGAACAGCTATCTGTGCTATTTTTAGATCAGAAAGTCCTGTTTTACCAATAGTGCAAAACAAATGACAGTCAAAAACTTCAAATCAACTGGACACTATGAGGATAGTCAACTGCCAACAGGAATCAGAGTTCAGTTCAAACTACTGTCAAGACATGTGCAGTGTTCGATTCTGACAGTCTATAAATATGTATGGACTAAAGTTTACGAGAATCTAGAACTTCACTGAAATTAGTTTGTGGCAGACTGGTTTTGATGGAACATGGAATCATTAATCTTTTTTGTCATGGAACTTTTATATAATTATATGGTGTATACTGGATAATCGGCCACACATAGTTCAGGAGCTGTGTGAGAGTCAAGGTGGGCATCCTGGGCTGTCCGTCCTAACAAGCCTTCTGGTTTCCGTGGACGTAAAGCTATACTGAACCATGCTTCGGCATTGGTCACAGCTTGTCCCTAATATGTCAACTGACATCTGAGGACATTAAGCATCACTTCATCATCATCATCATCTGCCACGTGAGCCAGTTTGGCCTAGCATTAAGGCATTAGGCGGGTATGGGGAAGGACCTCGTTTCAATACCGCTTCGGCTCCCCTTTCTCTTCAAAAAGGTTGTGATTTGTGGATACTGTCTTGTAACTTTGTTCATCACTTCCTACTAAAACATTAAAATGGCTCTCATCGCTGCCCATCTTAATGCAGGAATCATTCTGGTGGTGACAGCGTAGCGATAGACCTAATAATCTCCCTCTTCCCCCACCTCCATACCCCTTCTCCCCGTCCCTAGTAAGCCTTATGGTTTCTGTGGACGTTATGCACCATGTTTACTTACTAATCTGCCACAGAATATCCAGATATGCCGTTTTCCTATCGGAAATTCTAGACAGCACGTGTAGCTTTCAGTGAAAAAGTTTTAAACAAGTGAGTAATACTAACAGACTGTTTCTTCTCTTCGAACGTTAGTAATAGTATTAGTACTGACCAATATGTTGTTTTGAAATGATTTGGTACTCAAAAACTGCCTTTCTAGGCCCTTTAGGAGTTTAATACTTGTAGTGCACTGTATCACCACCTTTTGTCACGATCTCCAGCTTATCCAGCAGTAAAACACGACGAGGAACGGTCCCTTCCAACCGACGCAGCTGCACTGGTGTAACAAAAACAAAAACAATTCAGATTGTGTTCTCTAGCTTGCTAAAGTGCAGACCACCGGGCAAGAGAAGTGAGTGCCAGTTACCGTAGCCTACCTTTCCACTATCGTCAATAACAAGTTCTCCATCGTGATCTGGAAACGGATTGGGAAATGCTCTGCTACTCATTGCGACCAAGATGAACGTTCAAAACATCCGCTCTGCTACAGGAAACGAGTTAATCCACAATTCTGGCCCCCCGTTAGCTCAGTGGATACTCATTATCGGAAAATAAGTCGTCTTCCAATGGGTTTCAGTAAACCTCGTTTCGGATTCATTCCATTCTTTTTAGTATGCTTGGATGGATTGTGTTTGTCTGCTTGCAAGCAATGTGACGACAAGTGTAGCAAGTAACATGCACAGTTTGATGCCATATCAGTCACATCAAAACTGATTCAGGCTTCTAGGTTGCTTCAGTTGGAACAATTCCATACACAAATCAATTCAAGAACAAAAATATGTTTATTTTATGTGTTTATCCACAGCCAGTTCCTGCACCATCACGCAGAGTCAAAATGCAAGACGAATTTGTGAGATCTGCACCGTCACTTTCATTTCGTGTTCTCTTATAAGTATTTGCGTGCTTCCTTCATATTTTTTTTCTCTCAAGTGGTACTTCAGTTTTAAAGCCACAAACAAAAATTGGACCAAGAACATCATAATAATAAGTTATGAACAAATTTGTGCGATAGGTGTGGGACTTGGCACCTTTTGACATCGAGTCATATACTCTCCTTCAACAAAAACGGCATCAACAATTAACACATTACCGCAGGTCCATGCAAAAGGAAACAAGCTAAAATCCTAATGGCCAATGCCGCAATGCAAGGTATACACTAAACTTGAATAGCAAGGCAGTTAAGTTACAAGCTAAATCTAAACCAACACCGCTAAGTTTGCACATGTTAAAGACCCTTAAGGCAACCCTTTAACATACAAACACGAGGCATTACCGAACGATTATATCCCCCCCCCCCCCCCCTTTTTTTTTTCTCCTCCTAAAGCATGGCACCATAGTGCATCGCTCACAGCTGCTGAGTGTAGTCCCTGACCTCCGTTTGAACTTTTCTGTGTTTGTATCGTGAAAACAGTGTTAGTAACACTGCCTGGGAAAGTCCTCTTCTAAAATCGTTATAAAAAATCAAAGGCACATTCAATCACAAAACTTTTAATGCGGATCATGTGCGTTTAACCTCCTCTGCTTGACCTAGTCCTAGTAAACAAAGAGAGCATGGTATCTGATGTTGAACACATATCTCCAATAGGAAAAAGTGATCATGAAACACTGGTATTCTCATTATATGTATGTGAAGAAAAGCAAAAGGAACAAGAAGAAGAACTTAAGTATGATTTGAACAAGAAGGTAACTTTGCACAGATGAGGACAGAATTTGATGAATTCGACTGGAGCTGTATTCTTGACACCAGCATAAATCAGTGTTGGCAGATAATTAAAGAAAGGATACATCATAGTATGAATAAGAACATTGTGACAGTCAAGTGTAATCAGAATAACAGATCAAAACCAGTCTGGATGACTGGGAAAGTTAGGAAGAGCGTTAAAAGAAAATACAACCTATATAAGAGGTTCCTGAACACAAATAAGAACTTTGATTACCAAAAGTACTTGGTTTGCAGAAATGAATGCAATAAGATAGTTAAGAAGGTAAAAAGAGAGTATGGAGAAAAAAAATGGAAAAAAAATGTCTAAAGAAAGTAAAACAAATCCAAAATAATTTTGGAAATATGTGCAATCAAAGACAAAGTCCAATATAGGTATAAGCCCCCTTAGAAGGGATAATGGGCATATGGCTGTATCTGAAGCAGAAAAAGTAGATGTTCTGAATAAAAAAAATTGCGAGTGTTTTTACACATGGAAATACAGATAATATGCCCCATATTGAGATGGGAGAAAGGTCAAATAATATAACTTCAGCTGATGTACGAGTAACCCCAAAGGCAGTCCTGGCAGGACAAACTAAATAAATTAAACCCAAACAAGGTACAATTAGGGCCTGACCAGGTACCCCCCAGAGTATTGAAGGAGCTAAGCAAACAATTGGCTATGCCTCTTAATAAATCTTTAGAGAGTGGATCAATTTCAGAAGACTGGAAGTCAGCCGATGCAATTGCCATTTTTAAAAAGGAAACAAAATCTGACCCAGGAAACTATAGACCAGTCAGCTTAACATGTGTAACATCTAAACTACTATAGAGACCTTTTTCGAGACACTGTGGTGAAACACATGACAGACAATGGATTGTATTCCGAGTGCCAGCATGGTTTCCAAAAACAGAGATCATGTATTACACAACTACTTCTAGTTATGGAGGGTTTAACTAAATTCATTGAGGATGGGCATCCCATTGATATAGTATACCTGGATTTCAAAAAAGCATTTGATTCGGTCCTTCATCAGAGGCTTCTAAGTAAATTAGCCGCATATGGGATAATGGGGAATATTTTTAAATGGATAAAAATTTATAAAAGATTTCCTAACTAACAGACATCAGAGAGTGAGGGTAGGAAACCATTACACACCAATGACCGAGGTTTTAAGCGGCATCCCCCAGGGAAGCGTTTTAGGTCCTATACTATTTACATTTTTTATAAACGACTTTCCCGATTGTGTTCAAAGCTGTTGTGAAGTCTTTGCTGATGATACAAAAAATTATGATTTAACCGATAATGTTGGTAGAATACAGGAGGACATCATTAGGCTATAGAGATGGTCAGAGTTGTGGAATTTATATTTAAATGTTACTAAATGCAAAATTTTGCACATAGGTAAAAACAACCAGGTAATAGACTATAAAATGAAATTAAGTGAGGATAATTATGACAACGTAGGGAAATGTGAAGAGGAGACAGATCTAGGTGTTATTTTTGATAAATATCTTTCATTTGATGCTCATATTCAAAATTCTATTAACAAGGCTAACAGTATGATTGGTATAATTAGAAGAACATTTACTTTTATAGATGGAGAAATCTTTACTAATCTTTACAAATCATTGGTAAGGCCACACCTGGGGTACGGTAATACAGCATGGTTTCCACAATTAAAAAGACAGTCACTTGCCATCGAGAAAGTTCAGAGAAGAGCCACCAAGTTAATACCTGCGTTAAAAGATCTTGATTATAAAGAAAGGCTGAGGCAATTAAAACTCCCTACTTTAAAGTATAGAAGATATACCTTATCCAAGTATTCAAAATAATTAATGAAACTGATGATTTGAAATTTGAAGATTTCTTTACCATTACTAAACTTAATAACACTAGAAATTCTGAGCACAAACTATATATGTACATTTTACAAAAAATAAAACCAGGAAATTTGCCTTTAGCAATAGAGTTGCATCAACCTGGAATTCACTTTTACCATGTACTAAAAAAGCACCATCTATTAACCAGTTTAAAAGGCTTCTTGACAAAAAGATCCAAATTTATTAGTTTATTAGTTAGTTAGTTTTTTTAAAATTATGATGAGTAATACAATAGGAAATTGAAGCATGCATAAGCAGACCAAAATGAAAATTAAAACAATAAGAAGGGACGTAAAAAGTCCGCGAAGCTTACTGCCAAGTCCCTAATTCTAAGCACACGAGAAGTTTAGCCTCCGAAGGAGAGTTCCTTTCAGTAATGGCGTCCACTGCAAAGGTGCAAAAGTAAGAAAGTTCTATGTGTATAAGTTCATAAATAACCTTAGCATTGTCAAAATATATTAAATTTACTTTTTTCTTTGTTTGTTTATGTATATTTGTTTATTTGGGCGTTCAAAAAAAGAAAAAAGGTGAACACCGGAAAGAAGATATATATATGTAATGGAGTGGTAGAAGGACAGGACACAGGCAGCGGAGTCAGTAAAAATGGAGACCACAGCAGGCGTACGGCAGCAATCTGGTTATTTGCTCAGCAGCAGACAATTTTCAGCACACACAAAATCCTTTCTTTCTTGGTGCTTTACGTCCACGGAGGCGAGATGGCCTATTAGGGACGGGGACAGAGTGGGAAGGGGTCGACAGAGTGAAGGCTCGACCGCGGAAACCGCCCGAAAAAGACAGGAGAGACCGTGGACGCCAGAACAATGGAAGTGTTAGGGCGGTGTCCCCTCGCCATTGCCCAGCGACTTGTGCACTGCGCAATTGCTGTTTCAACTGCTGTGCTTGGGCAGAGTCACAAAGACAATGTCCGTCGCAACTTGGACAACTCAAGCAAAGGAAGTCCAGCTTTCTTAGCCCAGCTCCACCTCCCTACTCATGATCTCTTCTGGGCTAAGTTGAGGGTCCAGCTCCACCTCCCTCCTCTAAGATCTCCTGATCCGTTTTGATCTCGCCTGGAACCCGACAAAATCCTCACCCGCACGCCGCATAGATAAGAGAACGGCGCGGGCCGCAAGGAACACACGCTATCGCTACAATGAAATCGGCCCTCTGGACCACAAAATGGCTGACAATTGTGTTTCCTTGGCCCGCACAAATACAGTTTCCTCAACAATAACTAAACTAATTAAAACATGAAAAATATCAAATAAAAGCTACAGTTACAATCTTTTAAACCGTATAAACAAAATGTACACACATGACTTATTTTATTTACAACAAGAGTGGGAAGCGTGGCTTGCACCTGTCTATAAACAGATTCGTACAACTAAATCACAACTATCGCAATGTACAAAATATTAATGTTACTAAAACTTACATCAGAATAAAGTGCACGCTCCCACGGTTAAAATGGTACATAACAATTACAATACAACGCTCTGTAAGAGAAGCAAGACACACTCAAAGACTAGCACTAAAACAATCAGTGCGAACTTTCGCCTGGGGTGTGTGATCTTAGTCGCAGCAGCGCTGATAGTGATACCAAGTAGTCTATGAATACAACAGTAGCTTCTACAGTACACAATACTTAATAAGTTAATTTCAATCCAAAATAAACACTAAACATGAAGTCAGCTAAGCAAAATACTATACGACAAAGCATTGATCGACACAGAATTACTTTAATCGAGTCAAAACGACGATTCACTACTATTCACTAGTACTACACAGAGAACGCGCCATGCAGACGACGGCTATAAAAAGAACGGACCTAGAAAGGCATCGCAGGGTACCAGGCGAGATCAAAAGATCAAGAGATCTTAGAGGAGGGAGGTGGAGCAACTTAGTCCAGAAGAGATCATGAGTAGGGAGGTGGAGCTGGGCTAAGAAGATTGGACTTCCTTTGCTTGAGTTGTCCCGAGTTGTTCGTCAACAGCAGTGCGACGGACATTGTCTTTGTGACTCTGGCCAGGCACAGCAGTTGAAACAGCAATTGCGCAGTGCACAAGTCGCTGGGCAATGGCGAGGGACACCGCCCTAACACTTCCATTGTTCTGGCGGCGGTCGGCCACGGTCTCTCCTCAGTGTCTTTTTCGGGCGGTTTCCGCGGTCGAGCCTTCACTCTGTCGGCCCCTTCCCACTCTGTCCCCGTCCCTAATAGGCCATCTCGCCTCCGTGGACGTAAAGCACCACTGACGAAAGAAAAAAAGAAAAAGGCATCGGCATGGTTCAGGAGCTGTGTGAGAGTCGAGGTGGACGTCCTGGACTGTCCGTCCTAACGAGCCTTCTGGTTTCCGTGGACGTAAAGATTTATTGCACCGTGCTTCGGCATTGGTCACAACTTGTCCCTAATATGTCAACTGACATCTGAAGACATAAAGCATCACTTCATCATCATCATCAACTGCATCGGCTACTCGGATTAAGCTCGATCCTGCGTCTAAATAAACGTTGGATAAACATTCTAAGATGCCAAATTATATTACACATGGCCCGCTTAGTGCATAACTTGAAAAGGACTAGGTGAACAAAGAGTAGGTATACAAACAAGCGGTCAAAATATTAAAGGAGTAAACAGATTTGAAACTGGCGCGCACCAGCGGATATCGCCGGTCGGCTGTGTGAAGGCCGCAACTGGTTTGCCGCCTCTCCATCACCCCCGCCGTTTCCCAACTTGTGCTAAGTAATTCTTTTCCGACATCATTTCCTTGTTTTTCTCTTTGGTTTCTTCAGCTGTTTGCTTGCCTGACTGCCTTGAGTTCAATTGAAATATTGTTCACATAGGTAGCTAACCTAACTAAACATTGCTTCCTCAGTCCTGTTGTACTAATTCCTTGTTCTCAAAGCTATTGCTAAAGCTCAAACGGTATGAGAATATAGTCCATACCATTTGAAAAAAGTATGCTGATTAGGGAAACAGGAAATCTCTCGTTCTTACTTGGACTCTTAAAGGACAAGTCCAAGGTTAGGGGTGATTTTTGACACGATTTCCGTTAAAGCTCGCTGAGAACGATGATGTAGGTGAAACTGTGATCTGAGGGTCATAAATGCACGAAAAAAGGCATTTTCTGTCGGCGAAAGCGTCGCCATGACGCCGAAATCACGTGACCGTTGCCTACTACGTCACCGTCTCTGGGGAGTCGCTGCAAAATGGCCAACTCGAGCTCCGAAGACGAAACTGATACTTTGCCCGATAGACCCACAAGGGTACAGCCGTATCAGTTTGAGCCTGTCAGGCAGGATTTTGAAAGAGTACCGGAACATCGTGTCAGCTTCGAAGCAAACCCCATGCGGTATTCCATGGGGTTTGCGAAATCGCTACACAAATGGGCGTGACTATGATGCGGCGCAGCATTATACCTGGGGTCGTCTGCGAATTGTTACAGTTCGCGGCAACACAGTAGGCCGGCATAGTTAACTTTTTTGTCGACCATACGCATACACAGTTTACTGAAGAATCTAAGATGACAACCGCACTGACTCCCCAGACTGACATCACTTCCGGGAAAGTCACGTGACTGATGGAGAACCCGAGACTAGTCTCGGCCAGCCTACAGAAAATAAAATCGATTAAAAACCCAATTAGATGTGAGCAAGTGCTCTTTGTACATTTTTACAATAATCCCGCCCCGGTTATCATATCCACGCAATTTCATTATTGTACTGTTAGTAACCCGGGAACCGGAGCAGACGCTTTTGTTTTGAAAGCGCGGCGTGTAGAGTAACGCCACATGGCCTTCGCACAGCCGACCGGCGATAGCTGCCGGTGCGCGTCAGTTTCAAATCTGTTTTCTCCCTTACAGTATTTTGACCGCTTGTTTGTATACCTACTCTTTGTTTACCTAGTCCTTGTTATGCACCAAGCCACGTGTAATATAATTTGACATCTTAGAATGTTTATCCAACGTTTATTTAGACGCAGGATCGAGCTTAATCAGTAGCCGATGTCTCGCTAAGTCTGTCCTTTTCATAGCCGTCGTCTGCATGGCGCGTTATCTGTTTAGTACTAGTGAATAGTAGTGAATCGTTGTTTTGACTCGATTAAAATAACGCTGTGTCGACCAATGCTTTATCGTATAGTATTTTGCTTAGCTGACTTCATGTTTAGTGTTTATTTTTGGTTGAAATTAACTTATTAAGTATTGTGTACAGTAGAAGCTAAGTTATATTCATAGACTACTTGACATCACTGTATCAGCGATGCTGCGACTAGATAACGCGCCCAGGCGAAAGTTCGCACCGTTTGTTTTAGTACTAGTCTTTGAGTGTGTCTTGCTTCTCTTACAGAGTGTTGTATTGTAATTGTTATGTATCATTTTAACCGTGGGAGCGTGCACTTTATTCTGATGTAAGTTTTAGTAACATTAATATTTTGTATATTGTGTTAGTTGTGATTTAGTTGTACAGGCGCAAGCCACGCTTCCCACTCTTGTTGTAAATAAAATAAGTCATGTGTGTACATTTTGTTTATACGGTTTATTTGATGGTTTTCATGTTTTAATTAGTTTAGTTATTGTTGAGGAAACTGTACAAGGAAACACAATTGTCAGTCGGCATTTTGTGGTCCGGAGGGCCGATTTCATTGTAGCGATAGCGTGTGTTCCATGTGGCCCGCGCCGTTCTCTTACCTATGCGTGCGAGTGAGGATTTTGGGGGTGCTGAAAATTGTCTGCTGCTGAGCAAATAAAACCTGATTGCTGCCGTACGCCTGCTGTGGTCTCCATTTTTACTGACTCCTGTCCTTTGACCACTTTGCTCCATTACATAAACATTTTTATTTTTATTTTATTTCATTAAATCTGAAACTAGTGACTCATTTGTCAATCATTTCGATGGTCATTTTGCATACTTAAAAACCTTGGACTTTTATTTTAATATAATCTACTTATAGCCCCGTGTCTGTGTTATTTTATATAGACCGATAGAATGAGATGGGGGTATATGTGGATTATATATTACAAATGTATATATAAACATATACAACAAATGATTACAGACGGCATAATTTGATAAACTAATTTAATCTGAATTGGCCGGAAAGGTGAACTGACAAACATTAAGCTCCACTCAAAAGGGTCTGCTTTTGGCCGGGGTTAATTTCTGCAGATAGCAAGGGGCGTGGAATGAAAGGGGGGGCAGCAAACTAAAAAAGGGGGTGATATTATACCCCCGTGTGTGTGTGTGCGCGCGCGCACGCCAGCCCGCATGACTGTGCATGTGTGCGTGTGCCGGTGTGTGCGTATGTATGTGTGCATGTTTAGCCGGGGGTGGGGTGGGGGGGGGGGGGGGGGGCTGTGATGTTGCGGTGGTGGTATGCACAATTGACGGTTTGTATTTGTACAATAACTTGACTGCATCATTTACACAGTATTTGGGGGCCAGTGGAAGATCCAGAAAACGTGACGGCCAGGGAGACAAGGATTGGGTTTCCACCGCCACAAAGTTGGTACCAGTTTACTGACCTCTTGAGCAATGCAAATACATAGCATACACACTTTGGATTACTGGAGATGGAGATGCTATTTGTAGTAGCGTACGGACAAACACCATCAACGGTGCCGTAACCTGCACCGGCTGAAGTATGTTTCATTCCGTAATTATGATCATGAAGTAAGGTGCGGCACGCATACAATAATCAGTAATACACACAGACATGCACACGAGACACACAGGAAGGTAGAGAAACAGAGACCCCACACCAACCTGCAGGGCCGGCAGTGCCCAAACTCCAAGTACTGGTTTACGATATCCTTCCTTCAACCACTGCCATAGTTGATTACGCCATAGATTTCGAAAAACTGTCAGCTAACGAACAGTTTTTTTGATGATGCTCAAACATAAGCTTGTAACAGACAACTCAGTCAAATTATATTGGCAGACGTTTCTTTTAAAACTAACCATGTTGTTTATGCCAGCACAAAGTAAAACCAAAATCGTTTGAATCAAGGCGGAACTCTATTTTTTCTTCTTTTTTTACCCGGTGTGGATGCATCTCATGTTTACATGGGTGCTTGGGTGCTAGGTTGCTTCCACAGTCTTATTAGTACCCAAACCTTTCGGAGGGTGCTGACCGAGTCGGTGGACAGCTGCGTGGAGATCTCCGAGCATCGCTTTCTGGCACCTTCCTCCAAACTCTGCCGGATTTGGTTACGCCACTGAAGGAGCACTCTTTAACTACACGCAGCTGTCCACCGACGTGGTCAGCGCCCTCCGAAGGTTTGGGTACTGATAAGACTGCGGAAGTAACCTTGCGCCCAAGCATGCGCGTAAACATGAGGCGCATCCACTCCAGGTATAAACAAAAAGGAAAAAAAAGAAAAGAGTTCCGTCTCGATTGAAACAATTTTGGTTTTGTATGAGCTGGCATGAGCAATACGGTCACTTATAAAACCAATGTCTGATATAATTTGAGTTGTTTGTAATAAACTTACCACTGTCCACTGTTTGAGGACCAACAAAAAACTGCTCATTAGCTGACAGTTTTCTGGACCCTATGGCGTAACTAAATACGTGGTTGAAGGAAGGATGTCGTAATCCAGTGCTTGGAGTCTGGGCAGTGCCATGGCTTGTGCCTGGTAGCGGAGAACGGGGCTAAACGAGTCCGTGAGTCACTGTCACTGGCTCGCGTGAAGGCGCGAGCAGACCGTTACAAGTAGCTGGTTCACTGGGTTCTGTTCTTTGCGTTAACGGAATGAAGGTAAAATGATCTGTAATTGTTTCCAGTCATTTTCCCGTTATTTTTCTCTCTTCTTTTCTGCATATAGACGCAGCTAAGATATATATATATATATATTTTTATTTTTATTTTGCAGCTATCCCCGCTTATTTCCCGGCGAAGCCTCCAGTGGGGGTGGAAATTCCGACATCCCTTCTCCCCTCTTTTAATGTTCTTTTATCTCACCTTTATCAACATCACACAATTTTTTTAAATTAAGCAAGACGTTAGAGGATACTGGATTTATTTATTTGATATTTAGAGAGAGAGAGAGAGTGTGTGTGTGTGATACCATAGATTTGGTTTTGTCATCTTTTGTGGCACTTACATTGTGTGATTGTTGATTCTCTTTCTCCGAAGCGCTTTGTGGTGCACATGCATGTCACACAAGTTTTACTGCCATGACTGAACACTGACAATCATCGCAGTTCCAGTTTTTCCGTTTTCAATGATGCATGCTGCTTACCGTCACTCACGTAGACATTACACGGATGACACAGCACAGACTGAAACACACACACACACACATACACACAATGACACGCTGTGACATGACTGACTGACTCGCACACACATGCACTCCGCAGTGTAGTGGGCGCCACACTCTCGCACATTTGTACTTTTACTCTAATGTAATCTACTTACAGCCCCATCTCCTTCTTTCAGTATACTGAAAAAAAGCATAGCGATGGGGCTAAGTAGATTATATTACTGGAGTCCGAAGTAAGAACGAGAGTTCCCTCCCCGAACCAGTATACTGTTTTCAAATGGTATGGACTATATTCTCATACCGTTTGAGGATATCCAAACTGATGGGGCTAAAAGTGGATATTGCTACCGTTTTTGCAACAGTTACTTTTGTACTTGCTTTGTAAAACTGCTGCTTCCTTTTTTTCTTTTGTACCCACGATTTCTTTTCCCTGCGGAACCAATTTCACTGCAGCGGAAATTTGTGTTTTCACGGACAATTCCCATGCCTGTACAACTGAATCTACACAGATTGGCTACTTCATTGTTGTGACCCCCCAGTTTAGGCTGTTTGCTATCACTATGACCTTGACCTGGAAGAGGCAGCAATTAATATTTTTCTCATGACACTCGGCCACAGGATGATGCACCACCATACCAAGTGTGGTTACAAAAGGCTGAGCAGTTCAGAAGATATGTTCTGGACAAAGTTTGGACACGTGTACAGACAAATAGGACAGATGGACATAGTGATTCCAGTATACCTCCCTTAACTTTGTTATACTTATAGGGGGCATAATAAATGATCAAGTATTGATAATAAGTAAAACAGACACTGGTGTAATAAATTTCAACATTATGATTAATCAAGTAAGTGATTCTTAATAAGTACTGTTGTCTGTGATGACATATTCTTTTATTCCACTCAACAAAGACATCTGCCAATGCAAACATTCTGGATATGAGCATTAGCCCTTGCAAGTGAGGCAACTGACAAGCATCATTATCATAAAATAACTTAAAATCAGTGGCAACAAAACATTGAATGACTAGATAACACACAGCACATCAAGAACGCTATGTATCCATCACCTCTCTGGACTTATTCTTGAAAATCTAATCTAAAAACATTTCCCAAAATTGTAGACCTGTCAGGTTTTCTGTTCTGTTCTAATGTCTTCATCCATTCCTGGTCTTCTGGGTGTTTGCTGCATTTTTTTTGTGTGCTTTGTATGGTCAGATTGCTTGTGTGCTGGTGCCTCTGGCTGTGTGTGTGTGTGTGTGTGTGTGTGTGTGTGTGTGTGTGTGTGTGTGTGTGTGTGTGTGGCGGCATGCGTGTGTGTATACACTTAGAATAGTCTCGAGGGACAAGATTTTTGTGCTTTAAAAATACTTTAATTATTATTACCTCTTTCTCTTTTATCCCCAAGAGAAACAAAACATAGAAAGATAATTGATCTTTAACACCCAGTCAACCATGACACTGACAGTTATATCTGGCTGAAGGAGAAGAAAAGTTCATGTCACTGGTACCACTAAATGAATCAAAGCATACACATTGTTATACAGGCTTGAAAGCAAAGTGCTTTACTGATTAAACTTTACCAGTCATGCATCATATATTAATGCATCACTGCTTTATGAATATCTAGATCTCCAGCTGAGTGCTGATGAGCCAAGCTTTAATATGTTACTATATAGTGCACAACATAAACATGTCAGCAGCAGAAAGAAGTGTTTGCCATCTATGTAAACATGGGGGGAGGCTGGGCTAAAAATGCATGTCCAATCAGAAATGGTGAAAAACTGACATCTCTGTATAAGCTATACAAATGGTACTTGTTGTATTTGACTTTCAGTGTGAAGCAGACATAAAGGAAAAAACAAGGGGGGGGGGGGGGGGGGGGGAATAATTACTTTTCTTTCTGCAAATTTCGAAAGATTAAAAAATGCATGTCCAAGACTTTGGTCCATGCAGTTATCAGGTACAAAAATGTGCAATAAAAACTGAATGCTTCCCAGTTTTCAAAAGAGTTTTTTTTCTTTCTTTTTTTAAATTATTGATGAGTTCATTTACTGAATGGTACTCATGCAAGCAGATGATCTTTCTAGTGCAATTTTAGGCAGTAAAATAGCATGGTCATCAGGTCAAAGTACTTGTTGTTTAGCTTAACACTTTAGTACAGTTACTGGGGTCTACCGTTACAATAATTTATGCAAAAGTTTGGTATATTTTTTATTTTACTGTCAAAGAGTGTCACTTTCACATGCTGTCATGGATGCCATGTTTTTTAATAACAGGAAGTGATTAATATGATCTGTAAATATTTTTGTGTGTGCAGTTTCTTGTCCATGCAGTTGCCATATATGTGGTATCTGCACATACACTATGGTAACTGTATGGACTCATTCTTAGATTTCCTTTTGTTTCTTTTTGTTCTTTATCATATTAGATAATCCACTACATCTGTGTAAGAAAAAAAAATGGCCAAATAGTAAAAAGACTAAATGCATTCTTTCTTATTTAATGCTACCGAAGATCAGTTTCCAAATATTTCGTAACTGCACTCACACAATACAGTAACTGTACTATATTTTTGTGTTCTTTTCAATATTGCATAGCCATGATCTTAGGATACGATAATATCAAATGATGTAAAGCAAAATACTTTCCTTTATTTAACTGATCTAGTTATTGCAGTTCTTTTTCCATATAGTGTCCAGCTTCAGCATTATAAAGACCGACACTTTTACTAGTTTTAGAGCATGCTGGGTTATTTTGGGGTTTGTATAATCCATTGAACTCTGACATGGACTACAATACTACTACTAATAATAATAATAACAAAGCGGATTTCCAGAACACCCATCTACCGCACAAAGTGGGAGCACATGGCACTTTACAATAACATTAACAACACACACACACACATGCATGCACACACATGCGTGTTGGAAGAGGGGATAGGCATGGCTGTGAAAAATAGTTTAGAAATAATTATTAAACAGATGCATCTTGAGGGTGGCTTTAAAAGAGGAGGCAGAATCAGAGTGGCAGAGTGTTTGAGGCGAATTGTTCCAAACAGTTGGGCCAGCGTAAGAAAATGATCTTTAACCAAATGTTTTTGTGTTTATAACAGAGGTGACAAAGGTTCATGTGTTGGATGCAGATTGTAATCGTCTTGCTGGAGTATAAGGTTGAAGGAGATTGGACAGATACTGAGGGGCTGTTCCAGAGATGGAATTGAAGCAGATAGTTGACATTTTATATTGAATGTGATGAGTTACTGGTAGCCAATGCAGAGTTTCAAGAATAGGATGGCTGTGGTCAGATTTCTTAGCTTTACACACAAGCCTTGCTGCTGCATTCTGAACTTTTCAGTTTGTCTAGCAAGTACTGAGGGCAAACTGAAAGTAAAGAGTTACAGTAGTCTAAGTGAGAGAGGACAAGAGAGCATACAAGGGTTTGTTTGGGTTGCTTGAGTGGTGAGAAGGTGTATGGAACTTGTATGCCTGATTTGTATGTACGCAGCTTTGCACGTGTTGCTTATGTGTTGTGACATGCTGAGCTGTGAATCCAGGGTTACACCAAGATTTTTAACAGATGACACAAATGGGACATCGGCATCTCCGATGTAAATGACAGACGGCAAAGGACAGTCTATTTGAAAGTATGATCATGGCTTCAATCTTTAACATGAATATGTGATCTTTTTGCATGTGTATACACACGGATACACAGGACCTCAGTCATCTGAAGGACTTTTGCACAGAATTTAACTCTTGAGAAATCTCGGAGTGGGTGCAAAGCCTAGCACATAACAATTGAATACAGCTGTATTTTGTAGTCTTATACTGAAGCCTTATTATCCATGTCAACTGGACCATACACTCACACCCAAGCTGAACAAAGTTCAGATCCACCAGTGTGTTCAAGAGCGCAGAGAAGATGCCTCACACCAAGAAGAAGAGAGGAAAGATGCTGCACCGAAACCTGAGGAATGCATTGGCAAATATGTCTGCATAGAGTATGATGGGAAAGCATACCCAGGATTTGTAGAAGACGCTGGCTTAGCACAGGTGTATGTTAACTGCATGCATTCAGTTGGCAAAGAGATGCTGAACTGCTTTTATTGGCCAAGACTTTTCAGAGATTTGATCTGGTATGATCATGATCAAATCCTAGCAATCATCCCAAAGCCACACTTGAAACCTGGCACAACAAATCACTTTGAAGTTGATCATAACAAGTGGATAAAAATTGTCGACAAACTGAATGGTTGAAATTATTCAAGATGAACAATCTGAACCTTTAGCTTGAAACTACCCTGAATGGAGGCCTGATGTCTGTTTCATCCTGTCTGGAATCTCAAGGCTGTCATTTGATTCCCCTTTCCTATCTCCTGTTTTGTGTTTCTACCTAGTCTTCTTGCTCTTTCTGTCTTGTAATTTTTCTGCAATGGTCCATTTTCCTGACCTTTTTCGAAAAAAATCTGAAACATTTGTGGTTGTTAGGTTTTTTGGTATGGCTGTTGTTAAGCAGCCAGAAGATAATAGTTGGTATGTGGTATGTGCAGCTTGCTGTGTACATGTTTCTATGGACAAGATTTTGCACTTTATAAATAATTATATGGCACTGTTATTTGCCATTATGCATTTATATCATGTAATCATTTATTGTTTCTGTCCATTCCTTTTTTTATATAAAAAAAAATCTGGTATCAATAAATTAGACGGAATGGTTGATACCAGCACGTCCTAGCCTTATCTGCTCTTTTAGTAGGGGTAATATTGAAGGGACTAACGCTACAATTTTTTTTGGATGTATGTTTTATGTTTGGGTAGGGATTGGTTTTGTTGCTTGACTTGGGAAAAGGTTTATAATATATATATGAGAAGTTTTTAAATGTACATTTGCTTATGACGGAGTTTGATTGTCCTGAGGTGACCCAATGTGGTTGACAGGACACTAAAATCCAATTACTAACTAACTAGCTTGGAACTACAAGTACAAATAATACATGAAAGCTGTAATTAGAAATATATTGTTTGTCATTTTTATTTCGAAATTTGTCATTTGAAAATGTAAACTTTTATCATAGATGAATGTCAGTGTAGTTACTGGATCAGTGGATGTCCATGTCACCAAGGGTGAAAATAATAAAATAATTGGTAAAATCTAATCACCTTAATAACAACATTGCACATGACTCAGAATGTACTTATGGCATATAAAAAAGTTTAATTTCAAACATATTTTGGTCCTTTTTCCTTGGACAGTGTGTCACCATAGATGAATGTCAGTGCAGTTACCAAATGTCCATGCTGTTTCCAAGCACACACACACACAAAACAAAAGTTAAAATTTTGACAAACATTTGGTCAAATCAAAATAGGTTCAACCCAAGTTGAAAGGTTTTAGTCACCCTAAAATGCTCAAGGATGTCTTTGGGGGGAAAAAAAACATATGTTTGACTCTGTTACATTCAGATGCATTTGAAAATGATGATTTATGAAGTTTTCATTGTTTTCCTGGCTGAGGTTAGCTGATGACATAAAATAATCATACTTTTTGGCATCAGTTCTTTTGCATTGTGTTTACAGTGCAATTGGTATATCTGCAAAGGTGTCAATTGTAAAACATTTAGTGCACCAAATGTGCATTACAATCATGGTAACTGCATTGACATTTCTGTCATGATAACATTATTGAATTATGTTTTTTATTCTACATTTGTCATTGTCATTAAGCCTGGATCATTTGGCACAATATGCATGAAAGGATAACCAATCAATTCAGTAATTAAAATTGTTAAATTGGCATAGTTTTTTCTCTCATGTTTTGTCTGTCTGAAATTTGCTCATATTTTGAAAATGACTCATACAAAGAATTCAGCTTAAGCAGGGATAGCTCAATGGTTAGAGTGATGGACTCATGACCAAAAGGTTGTGGGTTTGAGTCCTGGCAGGAGTGATGGAAGAATTTTCTTTTCCAGGGTCAACTTTTTGTGCTGACTCTTCAGTATCCATTCCATCCCCATGTTACCACAATAGCATGTAAAATATCCTGGTCATTCTGCCAAAAGTGCAGGTGGCAGGTTACAGCTAAACACACATGCACCCTATGTATGTGGCTTTGACTGAAGACACTGTAAACTGGTGCATGATTGTATGGTGTACACAGAATGTATGTGGAGATTGCAGCAGTTTTATATGGCAGCAGCCATCTGAAAACAAACTAGTACTGCCAGAACAACACTTTGGTGGATATTAACAAAAAACGCACTATAACAGGATACAGTTACTCATTCAGAATCACATGGGACATGAGTACAGTAAATTTGCTTGTAAGTTACAGTAAGTTTATATATATATAAAAGTGATCAATATATATATTATAATAATAACAAACCTTGCTTTGTCCAAAATGAATGGTCTTTCTCTGACAAGTAGAACAGATATCGAAAAAAACAACTTATTTGAGGGTTTTGTTTTAAACTGCTTGGTTGATTTGATTTTTTATTTACAATCCTCTTGTGCCAGTGTACGTTCAGCTGGACTAGGCTGTAGAAAACACTGTCAAGTGTAACAGCTGACCTAATGGCTTCCTGCACCCTCATTTGATCTCAGAGTACTCCTGGGACATTGCAAGCATGGGCTCCTCCTGCCAAATATCAAAGAGGTGGTGTGTGCAACAGAGTGAGCTCTGAGACTGCTGTCACTGTTGTGACAACAAAACAGTCCCATTATTCATCACTATTAAAAGCAAGTTTAAAAAACAAAACAATGTTTGTTGCCTTGGACAGCAAAGCACCTGCCATTGAGTGCCTAGATACTGAAAGTCACCGTTATTTTCAGTGTATGTGTATATACAGGCCCATTTTGCTTGCACTCAGACTGGTTATTAGTAATAGTACAACAGACTGGTTATTAGTAATAGTACAACAACACACCTAGGTTGGTTGCAAAGATATCAGTGGTACTGAGAATATAGGATTGAAAAACATTGAATCAGACATGTTTGCCTGTGCTTTGCTGTTGACGTTGGATCGTCTGGTGTATGCATGTTTCATGTATTGATTTTGACGTCCATTCTTGTTTTGAATTGTGAAGTGCTTTGAGCCAGTCAAGAATTACGTATTATTATTATTATTGTAACCTAGGTCGTGAGCAATCCATTTTACCCACATGAAATATTCCAGCTTATGATAATGTACCATGAAACTACTTTTGGTTGCAAACAGATCAGCAGCTCTGAAGACAATATAGTAGAAATGACCGTATTTTGATTATATCACTGTGACCTTGACTATGACAGCAAAACAATCTTTTCATAAGACACTGGCTCATGATATTACCATACTAAGTTTGGCTACAACAGGTTAAATAGTTCAGAAGATACCATCCAGACACACATTCAACAAAGTTTTGAACTTTTGCTGTGACCTTGACTTTCAGTATAGCAAAAGAAAACGGTCTTTCCAAATCTGTGACATGAAATTTTTATTTTGATCTCCTGTATATCCTGGATGCACTTGTTTTAAGAAGACTAAGAAGACTAGTTCCTTTAAACTCAGTTTATCTTTCTTCCCTCTAAGGGAGCTTGATCTTTCCTTTGAACTAAGAAGATTAGTTCCTTTAAACTCAGTTTATCTTTCTTCCCTCTAAGGGAGCTTGATCTTTCGTTTGAACTATTAAAGCATTAACTATACACAGGTTTTCTTGGATATAAATTTATTTATCCAAGCTTTTTTGTTTGCTTCATAAAATAAGGAACAATTCTGGTTTGGCAATAATTTACTTATGGCTCAGTTTTCTTTTAAGAGGATTTGTTATATACAGTTCTACTGCCACAGTCTCTTTTTAAAGGAACTAGCCTTCTCAAAACATGTTTTGTCCAAAAGGTTAGCTACTAGCAGTTGGTTTTTAACATCCTGTCAACCACACAGGGTCACCCCAGGATGATCAAACTCCTGTTAGTTTAAATCTCTTCTTCACATGGCAACTCTTTCTCAAGTTGAATTTACCAAAATCAATCCACACACAAATAAAACACACACACACACCAAACACAACTGCCCTTGTTAAAAAGCGTAATTATAAGGCTAAGGCAAGTTGGTACTGCTGACCATTCTGTTTGATTTATCAACAGCAGATTAAAGAAAAATATAAGAAAGGAATGGCCAAAAACAATAATAAATTAAAAATAAAACAAAAAACTAACTATATAAATGCATGATGGCAAATACCAGTGTCATATAGCACCAAGCTGCACCTATTACCAACCATCTCCAAACTGCTGAACAAGAGCCATATGAAAAAGCCTATCTTAAAAATATTAGAGAATTTTCTGAGGTCAGAAGAATAGTTGGGAGTGGCAGGCCAAGGACAGGGGAATCAGATGACAACCCTAAGGTTCCAGAAAGAAAAAAAGACATTGACATCCCTGGTCTCCCTGAGGGAAGGGGGGGGGGGGGGGTGCTCAAGAGGTTGAGGGGATCAAGTAAAAAGGCTAAAAAAAAGATGGCCATTTAAAAAAAAAATGTTCCCTTAATTTTATATTTATTTTCAAGTCTAGTTTTACTGCATTTGTGAGCCCTTAAAAAAAAAAAAAATCTAAGTTGCACATGCACTACCTCATATCTATGGCTCATATGTTACACCCAATCACAAGCTAGCAACAGCTGGAAAAAATCTTTCCCAAAGTATTATCTGAGAATAATATTGATAGCACTCCAGTGCAATCTTGTTGAGAGCCTGAATCCAGAAGCCTGTACCCTGAAAGGGACAACTGAACCCAGAAGCCTGTACCCTGAAAGGGACAATCTAGTTTTTATCTCAGTTTTTTTAAATCTCATGACAGAGATTTGCCTAGATGCTGTTCTTTAAACAAATGGCAGGCCTGGTGGCACACAACAATGACACCTGTCTACCTTGCCTGTGTTGCACAGGTCGCCTTAAGTTCCATGCTTGCATTGCCCAAGGAACAGGATGAAATGAAGCCACAGGAAGCAGTTTGATACTTGGTTGTGACACTTGATTGTATTTTCTACAGCCAAGTCCTGCTGGCATCTAATATGAAATAAAATCAATGGAGCATTTTAAAACAAAATCCTTTCTTTTTTAAAAATTCATTTTACCTGTCAATGAAAGTCCTGCCTTTTTGGACTAAACTTGTCATGTGAAGTCTAGACATTTCTTTAAGCCAGATGGGTCCTGAATAAAATGATAAAAATAAAGCAAAAACTGATGTTTATACACAGTGGTTACAGTGTTTTTTCTTATGCAGATGGATCTGCGCTCAGGTCATAATACGTTTGACCTAGGGCAAGAATGAGACTTGTTTTTGACTTGAATGAATAATATTCATTGCTTTTTTTCCTTAAAGTCAGATTCTTGATCTAAAATTGAAACAAAGAAGCCCATCTTCAAAATAAAATGTGCAACCTGTTCATACTATGACTATCTAAATCTCCATAATTTTTTTCTGCTTAATTTATTTAGTACATAAAAACAAACAAAAACAAAACAAACAAAACTCCAGAAGTTTAAAGTTTGCCTCTCTTGAAATTATTGACAAGCATCTGAATGTAATTTTTTTCTTTCAGTTATATTTAGTACAGTACAAAAATATGACATGCTAATTGCTATCAATAAATATCAATATAAACATAATGTGAGGTGGAAGTAAATATGGAGCATACATATGCATCTAACATATAAATTTGTATGTAAGCAGACTTGACTCTACTAAAAATCTGCAAACTGATTGGTTTAACAAGCCTGCTGAAAGTGATACAAATGTGTAAAGCTTAATGAATCCCATCATCATGCAAAGGTTAACATTTATCACATCTTAAAGTGTCTGAGAAAACTGCAGTGTTAAAGTTCTTGACAGGACAAAAGGTTGGCAGGTGGACTTTGTCAAAAAGGGATTGATAACCAGGACAGACAGCTTTGTTTTATCAAATACTGTGAAACGCCTTTTTTAAGACCACGCACCTTAAACATCAAGCAAGTCTTAAAAGAGGAGTAGTCCTTTGTTGGGGGTTCATTTACATGGAAATAAGGGAAAGGTTTGAGAATTTTAAAAAGAAGAAGAAGAAGAAAAGTCTCTCATCAGGATGGTCATTTGTTAAGGGATTATGTAGTATGTTTTGACTTTTGTCCTGAGAGTGCCTCTAAAATTAGACTGCAAGTGAAGTTGCTTTAGTCCAGCAGATAAACAAGTTTAACGTAAAAGAATCACAACATTCTTGAGTTTGAAGGAATGCTGTGTGGGTGAAACTGAGGTGAAGCTAATATAGGAGAGAGACCAGGCATCAAAATTCAAAGGCTGGGAACCTGGTGTTGAAGGGATCCAGCATGTCAGCCAGGTAATACAATGTCCCAGCAAGGCCTGCAAACATAAATAATAATGAACATTTACGATGCACCTTACCAGCTAAGGCATTAACAACAAAAACAACAAAAACTGGGAGCATAGAATAGCCAGTCCTTCCTCAGTGGAGTATATCAGCATGTCCACACATGAGCATGCACACATACACACATGCATAAACACATGATATAATAATATTATTCATTTGCATAGAAGAAAACATCAAAGGGACCAGGACATAAGACTAAAACCAAACCAGGACTCCCATTAATACACATTAGAATTGAAAAGGATGCACTACACATGTGTCTGAGGGACCCATGGGATGCATTAGAGTTTATTTACTTGATGTTTTTTCCAAGTCCACTTATTTAGTTACTTCTTTCATCAAGTGTATCAGGTCATCTCAGGAAAACAACACTATTTTCAATCACACATTTAAGAACCATGTCAGGGCAAAGGTCATCAGATCAGGAAAAAACAAACAAAAAAACTGGCTCACAGTTTCAGATACAATGTCTAAATATATATGTACAATCTGATTTTTTACTGCTGGTAAAAGGCACTTGTCTCCTTCAGGAATGAACAGATGAGTGCCCATGTGGCACAAGCATTCAAACTCCTGAGTATGTTTTCCAGTTGTGCCCCACAGCAGCAATGTCAAACCTGGCCCAAGACAGTAGACCTATGGGAGAAACTGTGAGGTCAGTCTGCTGTGGACTGCTTTTTTTGCCATGGCAACCAGCTTGACAATATAGTATAGCAAATGGAACACAGAAGAAGAAGAATGGAAATATATCTTCCATACAGGTGTTTATGACAAGCACTCATAAACATCTGAGAAAGTTCTCAGAGAATGTCTGAAAATATCTTTCTCTGATATTTGGTAAACCCATATAATGTAACAAAACGTGTTCTAACATGAGAAACTCATCACATGGTCTACTTCCAACTTTAATAAAAAGGAGTAGGTTAGCCATAAATGGCCAATACGTAGTCAGTTAGAACAGTCCGTTTGGATGGCAGGATGGTAGATATTAGTTTAATTTTGGAATAATTTGGCATAATTTGTTTTCAGGCAATTCATCTTACTTGTGTTGCCAGAGTTTGATCACATGTGCCAGCACCTGCCCTCTGCCTCTGTCAGCATCACTGAGTTGTCTTCTCAGCGGCATGATTATAACAGCCACAGAAATAAGGCAATAAATACCCTCAGTCTAGCCAACGTCACTGCACTGAACTGTGTTTAGAACTGAAATGGTTTTCCCAAGCAATGGAATTTTCTTTCAGTTTAAACCTGCTGTCTCAATTAGCTGCTTTAAAATGTGGCCTTTTTCATTTGTTTGTGATTGTTGTATTTATTTTGCTGTCCACTGTAGCATGATCAACAGCAAGATTAGTCCTGAAATCCCACAAGCATGATTGTGTACAGCCTACACAGTCTGCAGTTTTCACTTGCTACCAAAACTTTTAAGAATACAAGACTGACTCTGTGCTTCAGTATTTTCAACGATGCTTCTACTGTCTGCCTCTCAGCTTCTGACCGTATAAACACCTTCCAGACAACTCTGTTCACTGCTCATCTTCAGACACACTCACTTTCCATATTCCTTTCATGAATACAAAATCATTTGGTCAGAGATCTTCCCTTACAGGTCCAGCTCAATGGAACTTGCTGCCCATGAAATATGTCACTGATTCTGTTCCTGCTTTCAAATCTGCTCTCAAGACCCATCTGTTCTAGTTTGCTTACAGTATCTGATTTTATTCCCTCCACCCACCTAATTTGTTGCAGTTCCTCCACACTTTGTGATTACTGGTTGTGTGTGTGGAACCAAAGTTAAATCTCTGTGTGTGTGTGTGTGTGTGAGTGTGTGCGTGTGCACGCTAAACCAAAGTTAAATGTTTGCGTGTTTAGATGTTGTGAATGTGTGTAACGTTTGTCTGTATTTTCAGTCTATTTAATACGTATTGTTATAATTCATATACATTACTGATTAAATATAATTTTAATGTTTTTCTTCTTGTTTCTGTTGCTGTTGTTACATATCGGTTTTTGTATACATGTAGTTTATGAAGTGCATTGTGCTCATGGCAGATGATGCACTGTACAAATCTCCTTTACTATTTTTGTTATTATTATTACCGGTGATAGAGCTGAATGCTTGTCGAAATCTTGTGCCAGTACCTGTCCAAATTTAGGCTGAGAATTTGAAATATCAGTTTTATAACTTGATACAAGTAAAGGTGGCCCTTAAATTCTCTTCAGTAGTATACTTCAAGTTCTGGACAGGAAAAGTATAAGAATTTTTGCCATTTCTGTGTAACTATTTTCTTGATCCTTTAGTTTTAATGACATGTCAGAATGTCAGAACTGGTGACCCAATAACCAATCTTTCTCAAAGCAAACTGCACTGTACAATGCTGAATGAAAGAGAGAATAAACCATTGCTTAATCACTGAAACAGGTTTTCATGACATCAACTGTGTTGAGATTGTAATAATGAATGCCATATGTCTATGGCCGAGCTGATGATGTATGAATAAATTAAGAAGGCTTGGGGCCTTTGCCATTTTCCCCTCTATGGAGTCTGGACATTTCTTGATGTGTGCTGTACGATTGTGTGAAATACTTTCACTACACTCAGCGAGCAACATCCACCGATCGGCATCCAACATCCAAACATCAACATACCGATGCAAAGCTGCTGTTGATAATTACAAATCCCATAAACAAAAACTAGAGATAATCATTATATGCTATAATAAATCCATTCTGATGTAAATTTAGCTGTGTGGTCTTTAAGGAGCCCAAATCAGTCTTATGTCAGGTTTGGCTCACGTTTGCAGCTCAGGACCATCGTTAGTGTTTGTCTTGCCTCCCTCTGCTTGTAAAAGCAATTTGCACCGACCTCTGACCTTGTGCCAACAGCACCTGCCCATGGTAACTACCCAAACCCCAGATACTAAGCCTTCTATTCCAACTTTAATCCAAGCCCCTTATTGTAGAAATTATTACATTATTTTGGGGTCTAAAAGTGTAGTACTATTTCTGGTCAGTGATGCTCACCTTCAAACAAAGAGAACGGACGGTCTGGCAATCGACACTGGTGCATTCCGTAGTCACAGCACCACTCTGCAAACTGCACAGGTCAACAGAAAAGAAACACAGTTGCAGACTCAAGTTTAAGGTAGGGCAGCTGAAAGGGTGCTATTTATATAGTGTTCTACATTTGGAGAGGGAAGACAAATGACTGTCAATCCCAAAACAAGTTCAAGAGAAATATAATTGGTGCCACACAAAACCTTGATCAAATCTTTAATTTGATATCAACATTTGTAGCTGATAATTATGAGTCTAAGTGTAATATGATCAAACAGTATCAAGCAAAATAAGTAGGAAACAGAAATAATCTATAAACATGCCTCGAAAGAGGAAGGAACTTGGTTTTGTTATTCCCAGCCAAACATGACAGTTACATCAGGGAGAAGCCTCAAGTGAGGAGATACATCTTTGAACACATGCAAATAGTAGCTTTGAACACATGCAAATAGAAGTGACCAGTCTTGGAAGTGTCTTGTAACTCTGCATGACTGGGAATATCATAGCAGTTATTTTATTCAGTGATCTATCACTACCAGAAAAAAGGGCCAACAAAAATAATTCATGTAGCTTCTTTTTTCATGGCTTGTATTTTTTGTGGATACTAGCTTGTATTAGTGAGGCAGAAAACATGTCAATTCACTCCCATAATTACACATATTTAAGTGACAAATACCACTATAGCTATATGTACGTGATCTTAATAATGTAGATACTGAGCGAACATTTAAATCTGAACTATACACTTTGAGAATTTACTGCATGACATGTCTGAATAATCAACAAAGCTGCTATAACACCACAAAATTTAAAGACAAAAAAGAAAAGAAAACAAATTTGCTCCTCCCAGTTTTGCATGAGATTGAACTAATCACACAAGCAACTCAATATAATAAGAACTTATGAAGAAAACACACATTTCACTGTCACTTTTGTGACAACACTGTGACCTTACAATTGAGCCAATGCAACCAAAATATGAATGGGTAAAGCTAAAAGTGTCAAAGCTCTTCAACACACAGTCCAAGAAAAAATCCACGAGGCAGGAAATGTCAGCAGTTTCTTCAGTTTCAATTGCTTATGATGTACAGCTGTAGCTTTCAACAGGAGTCAAGTTCGCCAAAACTTGGTAAGCACTGCTGTCATGGGAAGCTTAACATTGATATGCATGTATGTGTACATGCGCACTCATTCACATGGTCTTTTTTGGCATTGTGTATGTGCGTGCACGCAATCTTATGAGTGTGCGTGTATCTGTGTGCAATCATGTGTGTATGTTTCACTATGCTTTGCACGATTATGTTTATTGATTTGTTTGTTTATGTACTACTGAACTGTATCTGGGTATTGGTGCATTGCATGTTTTTCTTTAATTAAGTTGTAAAGCTCTTTGAGTCTCTGAAAGCACTTTGTGAATTCCTTTTTATTATTATTACTATTATTACAATCACAGTGTCTATGAAAAGTCCAATTCTTTAGATTTTTGTTAAAGCTGGCTGGCTGGCGAAACAGTGATCAGTAGACAATTTTTTTAGGGAAGTCAGAAATAATATCTTTCATTATAAGGGTTTTCATAATTCACCTTGCAAGCTCTGTAGAGATGTTTTTGGTTGTGAGTGAGACGGAACAATGCCAGAAAGGCATAGGCATTGCCAGCAGCCCCATGACAGAGACCATAACCTTTCTTCAGCAGGCCACGATGCCAGGTCACTTCACAGCAACGCTCTGCTGCCTCTAGGTAACGACTGTCATTGTATGTCTGGGGAGAAAGCACTGATCATAAATTATTTCATAATTTGGCAAAAATTCCGTCACTGGCCCTGAGTGACTGGCTCTTAAAATTTAGTGCCCAGTCAATCATAAAGGACCATACCAGGGTGAAACAACTCACCAATTCATTCAGAAGTAACAAGGTATGTCACCTTGCAAAGCAAAATACCCCCCCCCCCC
>JABMCL010002439.1:0-136046 GCA_018857735.1 Alviniconcha marisindica | reverse complement strand
GGAGGATCTTGCACTAGTTGCAGATGACGTTTGTGAAAAAAATTTGGTCAGAACTTTTTTGAATGGTAGCATTCTTAAAGACAGGTTTGATAAGTGTGGTTCTCCAATCTTCAGGCACAGTGCTGCTACTGAATGAGGAGTTGATGATCAAGGTCATACTCATAGCAGGGGCAATTTTGTCCTACTCCTGGTCATGTCAGCAGTTATTGGTCTGAAATAATAAGACAATAACAACCAACATGAGAAACATCATCAACAAAAAATTCCTATCCACAAACATAATGTATCCATAAAATACAATAAATAATTCAATAAAATTAAAAGTATAAAACCCTAAACTAAAACCAAACAAGCAAAATAAAAAGTTCTAGGAGTATTACAAACCAGCAGTAAATGACTTTTTAGTAGCCTTACAAAACTTAAACAAAAAGGTGTCAAATGTCATCAGCACCAAATTTTGGGGAAAACCCTGACGTCCGACCGACTTAATCCTCATAATTTTTTAATTTTTTTTTTAAATGTTATTACTGGCCGTCCCCGATTTCACAGGTCGATCTTGTCAAACGAAGCACTATGCAATGTTGGGATGGCAACTGTCATATTTCACAAATGTCTGCACTGTGCAACTGGAAGTTAGTTTTACGCCACATGGTGATCGGACGTCCAAATTACAGCAAGAGCTCATGCTGCAATATAATTCTTCATTGCGATACCAGCACAACGTCAGCCACCGCCAATCTCACCCGTTGCTTAAAAACGACACTTCGTCCTACTGCGCTCTAACCTGAACACAAAAGATCATCTAAATAACTATTAACTAGCTGATTTAATAAAATAAACGGTGTAAAATTGTGATCGGACGTCAAGAATGGTCGGACGTCAGCCTCACGAAATAATTGCGACGTACCTTTCAATGTTCGCAGCAGAAGATTCCTTCGACGCCATTCAAATCAAATTGACCGGGAAGTGTCACGTGGTACCTTCGTGATTGTTGACCTATAATGTTTTTGTTTTTCGCTCACAACTTGTTAGATAGTCGGACGTCATATTTACGACAATATTTGAGGAGCGGCAAATTTTGTTAATGTAACAAAAGTTGTTTGGTTAAATCTTTTCAAAGCTGCTGAGTGATTGACCGCGAGTCTGATGTGCATATGACGTCACTTCCGCTCATGTCAAGGGTCAGAGTTGTTTTCAGTCTGTTGTCGAAATTTCCCGCGTTTCGTATTACGACACAGATGACGTCCGATCAAATAAAGTTCGATACGCTTTTTGCAAAAGCATAATTTGTTGGAAGTTTTTCTGATGCATGGATCTTGTAAAACGATCTTTTGCGAACATAACATGTAAAAAATATAACTTTTCCTTGTTTTCTTTAACCAAACCACGCCGACGGGGACGGGCTCTGTGCCACTGTCCGCTTTTCGTGGTTGAATTTCAGCAGTAAAATCACACTTTAACGGAACATATTTCCCAAACCCCTTCAAAATTTTGCTGCTATTATTTCAACTATATCCTCATTCATTTTCACACACATTCAACCCACACTATTTTTAAACATCTTTTATTCTCAGCACAACCAAGTCCCCCATTGCAGACCCACCTTTTGGCACTTAGTCTATATATATATATATATATATATGACTATATCAGTATATGCCAAAAGGTGTGCAAGAAAAGAGGACAGTGCCTACTAGAAAATAAAGTTGACAGTATGTGAGTGAGTAATGCATTTTCTGAATGAACACGTGAAGTCATCCACTTTGATGGGAGAAGGCAGTGCTGCTCTTCGTTCCTGAGAAATTTGACATTCAGTGTGATTTGTGACAATATGTTGAACATTACATGCAACAGCAAGCCCACATCACTGTGCTCCTAATCATGCTGTTAACTGCAAAATAACAACTGAACTTACAAGATGTGATCCACATGAATATTACCAAGTGAACTGTGTCACTCAGAACAGCATGCTATGCATGATTTGTTGCAGTGGCTAGCATTCATCATACAGCCAATCTTGAACATTTTTAAATGAATAAAAAGCAACAAGTTTTGTAACATGAACAGTTATTCTTTAATAGAACACTATGACGTGACAAGGAAGATTTGATGTTTTTTCTTTTCAAATTTAAGCTTTCTTGAGACAAACGGCACATGATGTAACAAATATGTCGGACATTACTATTTCAGTAAGATGTACAGTGCTGCTTGTATCATGATGAAAATGATGAATCAATAGAAGTTTTTATTACTGTAAAGTATAAGACACATAACTATTTCCATATGAACAGTTTTGCAGCGTTACGCAAAATAGCATGTCTAACTTTGTTGTAGTTGATAACGTAATGTTAATGATCCAGCTTGGTACTTTGTTTTTCATAACAAAAGAAATAATACTTTTCATTTAACAAACAAGTAAGTGTTTTGTAAGAGACAAAATGTAGCCCGGAAGAGTGGGTGCAACTTTTGCTGTTTTTGGGTATCGCAGGAAGAAAAAAAAAACTGCCTGTCATCCATACATTTCTTGGTCATGTTGACTCAGGTGCCTAGGACAGAAATAGTTGAATAGTTAACTTCAAACTGAATGAATTAATTTTTTAAAAACATAATAAATATTACTGAAAAATCATAGCCTAATGATTAATGCTAATAAAAGATCTGCACCTTCCATTTTTAGAAATCTGGAAAGCAGACAGGCATGGTCATTATCATTATGTCAAAACATTATTATTTCCACAGCTCGTGTTGTAATTGTAATGTTCAGCACGGTGATATTGCCCAATTATGAACGCTCACACAAAGCAACAACAAGACAAAATGTTTGAAACAGATTTTATTGGCAGTCAAAAAAACAAAACAAAAACCACGATGCACACTTTTTGGCACCAAGTCATAACTCATATAGTAGTTATGGCTTTCAGTATACATATTTCATAAGTAAACATACATTGCAAATATTGTTTTGTCATTTTGACATTTATTTTGCTTAGGACAAAAGTGATGTGTACAAAACTAATAATAATAAATAATTAAAGTATTTGAAAAGCGCAAAATCTTGTCCATAGAGACTATTCTAAGGGTGCACGCACACATGCACGTATGCACGCACGCACGCACACACACACACACACACACACACAAGCATTCAGACTATGCAAAGCTTAATTTACACAGCTTAAAACAAATGAACATAAACAAAAAGTGTTGTGCATCACAAACAAGCATTATGTTGGTAACTATAAGTAAAATCAATATTCCTGGTTGAAATAGACGTAAGATATTTTAAAGAAAATGATTCTGTACATAACGGGACACCATTTTAAAAAAATCTTTTGAAATTCTCCTCAGGTTCAAGAACAAACTGCCAATTCCTCTGATATACAGAAAACTATCAGTCCAACTATAGACTTTGATTTTGTTAACAGAAAGAAGTTGTCAAGACAGCTATGTGGAATGAATATAGTAAATTATTAGGATGCAATTTTTGTGTGAAAATAACTAGATAAAGTTACAGGTGGATTAGAGCAATGTTCTTAATATTGTTACAGAATTGAATACTTGCATAGACTTATGATTTTTAGTCACAATATTGATTAACACAGAAGAACTGTGTTTTTTGGCAGTTGTGTACATAATTTCACACCATCATAAAACCAAAAGAAACATTTATGTAGCCCAGTACACTACAGAAAAGCTTCTCCATGACATAATCAGAAATGCCAGTACACACTGCTACCTGATATTTCAATTCAAAGGAGCATTTTACATAAATAAAAGCAAAAATAATGTTGATCTACATATGTGTGCTTTTGAAGGAAGAGAGAGTAGCAGAGTGCCTGAAATGTACATAACTTCATACCATGATACTGCCCTTCTTTTAGAGCATATTTTGCTTGCAGCTACAGTTTCTGGATGAAAAAGCCCAAGCAGGTTTACTTTATTTGCAATGAAGAATGTTTGCAAAGAAATATTAGAACTAGCAGTAACTAGGTGAAAAGTAGAAACAGTACATAACAAAATGAAACCTCAAGGGGTCTATAAAGGATACGGTTACATGTCCCAATGTAATGAATGAGAATGAGTCTTCCTGTACTATATGAGCATGTGCCAAAAGGTGCTGCTTAGAAGGTGGACATTAGGGTGAAAAATAAAAGCAGAAAGGTCATTTAGCAAGTAACACCATTTAAAAGATAAGTCTTTTTTTATATATATACATTTCAGGTCTGAAAAAGATAACTTGATGAAGCGAGTCTGAGAAAAAGACATTTAAAGACGGACACCTGAATCTGTCGGATGCAACACAGGACACAATATTTGTTTTGATTTAATCCTTGAATTTAATGATTGCTATCAATCTGTGGGAAAATAAACATCCATCGTTTATAACAAGACAATAAAACTTAAATTGACTCAATTCACTTTTTATTTCATTTTCAAAATCATAACATTGATGTCCTGTGTTACATCCGACAGATGCCACCTTTTATTTTTTTTAATAAAATGAAAATGAAACACAACACTGAATCAAAATAGGATGTGTTTATTAGAATTTATGAAGCATAGTTGTTTCCATGACTGCAGCATGAAATAAGGTCATCAACGACATTTTTTACATTTTATCTGTCGGATGTAACGATTATTGGATGGACATAACATTTCCCATGCTCACAATACACAGCTTATAAAATAACAGTGCTGATTTCCCTACACTGCAACAAAATGTTACCAGCTGATTTAGTAGTGGTTTTAATGACTGGAGCACTAAACAAGTTGCTTGTATAGTTTAATTTTGTCAAAGGCCCTTTTTCAGCATTTTATCTGTTGGATGTAACAACTCTATGATGGACACAACACTTCCTTTCCTGTAAAACATATGCACAGCTAAAAAAATCACTTAGTTTCCTACATCTGACACATTGCTGTAAATACTGAACAAGGCCGAAACCATTATTTAAAGTAATGCACTGTCGGATGCCTCGCATATCAGAGGACACAATGGAATATGTAACACTGGACAGTCAGTATGTGACTTAGAAAAAGTACAGCCAAGTTGTCATTATTATTCTTTCATTGACAAAACAGAAAACCATGTGAATTACAAATGTACATTCACCCTATACTCTATTGTTAACAGCAGGTAAAATTCAATTACGAAAGACATTGATTTGGCATTCAAGTCTCACTACCTGGAATAACAACTGTAACACATTGTAAGTAACCAGAAACAGTAATGCAAAATCTGGAAACTGATGACAAAGCATAGAGAATTTCCCATGTTAACAGTAATTCTTCCCATCCTAATAAATTTAAAAGATTTGTTTTCAGTGAGTTGGCATTTCAGCATTGAGACATATCTTTATTTCTCTGCTGTTCCTAAGTACTGCAGTGCTTCCCAGGATGAATCTGGCTTCATGCTCCACTAATGTTGTCCCTGCTGTGTCATGAAAAACACTTGCTCTTGCCCTTTTGGAGCATTGACCTCGTTAGCCTGAAAAGAAACATGCATGTGTACAAAATAAGGCAATATAACAACTGTTTTTGAGGATATGTCTCCTTATTTATTGGTATGCAACTCTGGAGATATTGTGTGTGTCTGCATGCGCACGTGTGTGTTTTGACTTTCCCCTGAATATATATATATATATATATATATATATATATATACGTATCTGTATCAGACATTAGGTAATATTACTAACATATATCTATATCTATATAATATATATATATATATATATATAGTGCTGTAGTTGAAACATAATAACACAAATACCAGGTTACCCCCTCCTTTTTTAAATTTCTGTTCATTTGGTCTTTTCATCCCTACTAACTTCCACCCCCACCCTACATTGTGCCACAGTGTATTGTATTTTGTGTTGTATGAATTTTTTGTCTTCATGTTGCATATTTATAGTGAATTGTCACAATAATTCTACTTTATATGCTGCACTGTATTGTATTTGTACTGCAATGCACATATAAAACTACATCAGTTAAGAAATTCTATTCTGGCTTTCACTAGTTTCAGCACACACTTTAGAATGCATCTGTCCTGCTAGAAATAGAATCAAAACAACAATAACAATATGCTTTATTCATCCCAGGGAAATGGGAAGGCCTGGGAAGATAAAATAATTTAAAAAAACATCTCCCTAATCACAATGTTAATGTCATGGTAATGCTTCTTTTCTTTTTCTTTCTTCTTCTTTTTGTTGTTGTTGTTGTTGTGTGTTTGTACAATTTGTATAAATTGGTATAAATAGATAATTTACGGCTATGCCTTTTTTAAACTCTTAGTTCACATCACAGACGGCAATAATAAACCTGTAGAGTTGCAGAAGTGTACTGAGGAGTAAGAATTTGTGTCATGGCATCATGCTGTTCCGATCGACTGAACAAATGAAGAAACTGCTGTCCGACAGCGTCAAATCAACTCTGAAACGTGTGCCGTCGTAAACACGGGTATTTTCGCCATTACAAAGTAAACACTTGAACGTATAAGTTTTTCTCTTTCAGTCGTTCGTTGATCGAAACTTGGACATTACTGTGCAAAATTCTGTCACTCGCGATCGAAACACTGACCTAAGGCCCGCTTGTGTCATCCGAGAAACAGCGGGCTGTCGAACGAAGACATCACTTTGAATTTGCACACTGCCGACCGAAACCTGTTTAATAATGGTCACTTCGCTTACAGTTACGAATGAAAATGCAAAAATAATGTTGTATCAGTGAAAAGTAACTATTTAATTGGTCGGACGCAACATCACATTTCGATCGAAACTGTAAAAAGGTACATGACCCAAATCGAAAATTCACTCACCGTTCCTTGTTGGCACCATGTTTGAAGAGAAAGTAGGCGCAAAGCACTGTGGGTAAACATGGCCACGCTTTGTGCAAAAAGACCGCGGTCACAAAATCGATGTTTATCCCCAGAATCGGCCATTTTTCGATCGTAATGGACTGACAAAATAAAAACTTGAAATTTTAAACTTGAATTTTTTTATTACGAATGGAATCCAACGCTTTTATTATCACTGCTTTCGACTAAACACTGATTTTAGCAACAGCTTCTTTGTTTCACCACCCACAAGTCAGCATCGGAACCGGACCCTATGCGTTTCGATCGAAATAAACATATGTTTATTTCAGTTATTCAGATTTTACAAATAGTTATGAGCCGTTTTCTCAAGCATTAAAAAGCTTTGACTATGTCCTGTCAGGCAGCAATGGGAAAATTGCCTAAAGAAAAAAAGATGCAAACAAAACGACAACTGAAGCGGTGCACCCGAAATGTCCACCCTTCCTTTGCCGATTTTCGGCCCGGACTTGGTGTAAATTTTCATATTTTACTAACTCAGAACTGACTTTGGGAGTCAAGTTTATCTTTATTATCTCTTTGATGCATACTCTTCCAGATAAAGTTAGGTTTGTTCAGAGAAAACTTAAACCTGAAGAAGCATTTACAACCAAAAAATGGATGGTCCTCGCCGAGCACCTTTTGGCACAGGCTCATGTAAGAGCAAATAGCACAAATTGACTCTTTGTAATATCACAGCAAGTTAACATTTCCGTATGCTGTGATGTACAAAAGAGAGCTGTATGAAAACAAAACAGTATCAACTTTTTGTGTTTTTTACTTGACTTAGTAAAACAATTAATATTGTAAAAGGATGTAATTGGAAATATATTGTTTTAGTCTTTTTAGCAAGTGTAAATAACATCACAACATCAGTTCATTTTGGATATGAACAAACACATAGTTGTCATTGGTCATTTCCACACAGCAGATCCAAAATACCGAAAACATTATTAACCAAACACTGCAAAGCAACAACAAACCTTCTTTGCACGATTGCTATACAGTGATTATTTTATCAACAAAACATTGGGATGGCCAGATCATGCAAACAATTATTTGGTGTGAAGTTATGACTGATGTCAGCTGCACCCAATTAAGTAAACATGTAAACTTTAACAACTATAATCAAAACTATTTCAAGTTTCACACAAGCTTTTCAAAGTCCTGAGTACCAGTGAACATATTTAGTGCCTATAAGTAGGTACCGGCAGCCAAAATTGTGATGAAATTTGATAAGAATGCAGTTTGCTGCAGTTAATAGAACATAACAAAATACGAAAAATTAAAAAAAATCAATGTTCGATCTATAAAAGTAAGGAAACTATGGCTATTTTTCTTTGTGTAAATTGTTACGGTTTTGCAATTGTTATGATGGACAATGGATGGCAGCATGTTACACAACCATTTGGACGCAGTATGACTCCTAAATTACTCAACATGGCCTACTGTACATTGATTGTACCTAAAAGGTTTTAGGGCTGTCATACCCTTCATATGGCCTTGGCTTCTCTTCAAAAATGACAAAATGTGCAATTAGCACTTTCGTTACAAAGTACTTGTTTTATGGCATTTTATACCCATAAACCTGCCCTGTCATCTCAACAAAAGTGCTTCAGTTACCACTAAATGTGGCATAGCGATTAAGAAAGTCACAGAGAATGTTTGATTAACACCCGCATTGATGGATGACATCACGGAATAAATACACTCAAGTTATAAACTTAAGAAAGAACCACAGAGACAAACATAGCCACACAAAGCTATGTTAGCTACGTTGTCTGGTAAACAAAACAATGAGGCACGCGCACGAACCTACAAGTATTATTTCAGTTTGCGCCACGGTGAGACTTTCTCATGAGACACGTGAAGCTCATTACGGCGTGCACTACACACACGTGCATACACAAACACACGCACACACCCACACATACACGCACACATACACACTCACACACACAAAAGCCCCCCCCCCCCCCAAACACACATGCACACACAAACACACACGCATACATACACGCACACACTCACACACACAAAAGCCCCCCCAGCACACATGCACGCACACACACACATACACACACACACACACACACATAGATATAATAACACAGGTAAGGTATAGGCTACAGTTAATCCCATCATGCATTGCATCCTATTACGGTGAGAGAGTTCCACAGAGGTCATCAAAAAAAAAAAAAAAAAAAAAAAAACCCAGTTCACTCTCACAGAGAGAGTTCCACAGAGGTCGTCAAAAAAACAAAAGAAGAAAAAAACAGTTCACTCTGGTGCCGCGAGTATCGATTAGAAAATGAGAATTTATACTGTTTTTTGTTTGTTTCTTTTCTTTTCTTTTGAGCACAACCATCCAACTTCCGGTTGCCATTATCAACTGACAAAGATTGAACTAAATGGTTTTTCTTCCCCGCCTGTGTGTGTGTGCGTGCGTGCGTGCATGTGTGTGTAACTGTAAGTGTGTGTGTTCATTCGTGCGTTTTTTATTTTTTATTTTTTTATTTTTTGGTTAACAACAGTCAGAATTGTTTCCTTTACATATTTTTTACAAGACACATTCAAGTCAGCATCTGCAGAGGATTTGTGGAAGTAGTTTATTGAGGTTTGAACATAGGTGCATTTTTGTAAGATGATGAAATGGAATCGTCATCAATTCTTTAAAGCTGAAATAATGGTTTATTTCATTATTCAGTGATTCTTAAGATTTTTTTTTGAAAACTGAGGAGATAAATCCACTCGCAAGATGGTAAAAAGGAGCTATTATTGGAGTGCAGGAAACCTTTTTTTCTGCATAACCCTCTTGCTCTTTTTATCTAGTCATTTTTATGGTGATAGTCCATTCTTCTGACTTTTTCCAAAACAATCTTAATTTTTATTGGGAGTTAGGCCTCTTGATATGGCTCCTGCAGCTAGGAGATGATAGTTAGAAGGTGGTATGTGCAGTTCTCTGCCATATGGCACTCGTATTTTGCCATTTAGCATTTATATAACGTTTTTTAATTTTGTATTCATCCATTAATTTTTTATACTTTTCTTCAACCTGGTATCGATAAATTAGACGGAATGGTCAACGATATCAGCATGTCCTAGCCTTATGCGCTCTCTAAACAGGGGTAATATTGAAGGGACTAACAGTTTGAAAATTGATGTCTGATTTTTATACTTGGATTTCTGTTTTATGTTTGTGAAGTGATTGGTTTTCTGGATTGACTTGGAAAAGCATATATATTTGGGAAAAGGTTTTCAGTTTGTGTTTTACCCATTTCTTATGACAGTTTAAAAAAAAATCTGAATACATATAAGTTTTTAACATGGACATATTTTTAACAGATATTGTTCATCAACAAAATATGTAACGCCCTGAGGTAACCGTAATGGTTGACTGGGCGTAAAACACCAAATTACTTACTTACTTATTCACATATTCAGTGAGACATAACATCAGAACCGTTCAACATGAAATTTTGGCAAGAATTAAAGCAGCTTAAAAACCTTGTTTTAAATGTATTCCTACTGATACCAAATTCATAGTCAAACGAAAAGGCAGATTCTGTCAAAAGGAGATTTTTAAAGCAATTTTTTTTCCCCATATTTAGCAGAACATAACCTCTTAACCGTTCAACCTATCTTCATGAGATTTTTGTATTAATTAGAAGAAGCTGTGTACTGTGCCTTACAATTAATTTGTTTGCACTGACACTGTTCATAGACAGAGCAGCTGTAATTCCCAGCACAGTTTTGGTATGGAAGTCTGGTCTTTGGCATAGTCCATGCTCCATGTCTTGCTGTGCTGTTGGTTGTATGCAAGCTGCTATTCAACCTATCTTCATGAAATTGTGTCTTGAGTTAGAGAAAGTTGTGTGTTTTGCTTTATAGTTACTGTTATTGCATTGTTCATAGACATATCAGCTGTAGTCTTTGGCAGATTCCTTCAAATGACACAACTGCAGAAGAAGCTTGTTGGTAACAGTGTAGACACTGACAGGACATTTCTTGGGTCTTCCTTTCCCTGTATGGGTGAGGATTTCTTTGAGAATACTGTAGTTGTCATCAGCTGCAAAACAAAGTGGCCGAGGAAGGGGTTAAATTACAGTGTTTGCTAAAATATGACTGGGACTGGTAGGCACATTTTGTAATTATTTTTATGTAAATAATTACTATTCTTGCTCTGAAAGGTTAACTTTATGTATGGATCAGTATATCTGTTAATATTTCATTGAGATTTCATGTTGACTTAGTCAAAAGTCAAAAGCTAGCAACTGAAAATGAAAGTAAATCTAATCAAGAACAATAACCCTTACAGCTACTACCAGAAGTACTTTGTCAGTTTTAAACACAATGATTTTAATTTACATTTTCAATCAAGTAAGAGCACTAAACTTTAACTTGGACATGGAAATCGTTTGCAGAAGCTTTAAAAATTCATATCAATGAATCAGTCAATACGAAATAAAAATTTCATCTGCTCTGTTGAAAATGGCACTCATGTTCAAACGAGCTGGGCCATCTTCACAACATAATACTGTAAATACAAGTTTTGATGCCAACATATGCTCAAAATCCTTACTTATAATGATAATTTATGCATTTATAATTTAAAAGAATAGTCAACCTGTGAGAAAACCCATGTACTTCAGTCAGAACATCGCTTTGAATCAAGCTGACCCATGAGGTCATCATACTGCATCGTTGGCTGAACAAGAGGCCTAGGTTTTTGGCCAGTCATACGGTTGCTTACAGTTATAGCTCCTAACAAAACATTTTGACTGGTAGAAAATTGAACGCTCTTTCCAAAAATACATGGATTGACAGGAGTGTGTTCATTATTTCTGGACGAAATTTGCTTTTGAAATGTTTAAAGAGCTGTTTCATGTTCAATATTAGAAAAAAATGGTCGATTGCCTTATACCAAACGATAAATCTAGATCTCTTTCCTGTGATATGGGATGTGACATTGTTCTAAATATGGAAAACCTGCACGCTAAGTTGAAAGTACGGACCATGTTTTCTCTGCTGGTCACAAGCGCTTCCCATGGTGAAATGCATGGACGGTACTGTGGTTGGCCGGTGTTTTTGTTGTTTTTAAACACAAACACACCTACAACAAAAAATCTTTAAAAAACAAAAATTCAAGATCAGATGTCAATCAACAAGTATTCACAAATTTTATTTCATTTTATGACCAATCAACTAAGTTATAGCCAGTTGAAAATGCACAAATTTTCAAACTCTGATTGCTGACACATGGTGTCACAGAGGCTGCTGGTACCTACTATAAGTGTAATTAAGAGCTCATGTCGTATGTCATGCTCACAATAAATCCTGCAGGGTACCTTTTAAAAAAAAATCTAATATTTGCTGAGTATGATCACTAATGTTTCATGGTGTCACTAATGTTTTGCCTTGACTTTTTTCCACAAGAACTTTGGACAGATTTATTATGTTTGCTGGTATTGTGCTTTCTCACAAAGAAAATGTGCACACCAAGTTATTTATTACAGTACATAACACAAAATGGAGGTTCACATCAAAAGACAAATCTTTATTTTCTCCACAGTTCACTGCCATTTTGCTCCCTCACATGGAACAAAGTTAAATTTGGCCTGCACAATTGATAATGCAGAGTTAAACTGCCGGAAATGACACCAGAAACTGTGTGAATCTGCAAAACAAATGTACGTAATACTCATTGCAAACTTTTTTGTAAGTATTGTATTTTTCGGGTGATGTACGCATTTGGGCCACTTTGCTGAACCACCCTAGGCAAAATAACAACACTAATTCAAAAAGTTAGAACTCACTATTGGCTGCTGCATCACTCAACATTAGATCTACCTGCAAACTCAGTGTCACCTCAGCTGTGTCCCCACTTCAGGTCCAGTCAGTGAATGGTGGAATATAGACAATGAAATAAATGCGTACGCTGTTGCAATTTTCAGACAACAAGGTTTACTTTTCCCCCCTCAAACCTGATCCATTCACCATATAATCAGGAGTGAATAGTCTGTGAATAAAATATATAGTCTGTGAATAAAATGGCATACTTTTCCAAAGAATGATAATGATTAATTTAAAAACAAGTCCTAACAAGCCCTACCTGGAAGAATAATCAGTCCCATGTCAGACTGGCCAGAAATTGCATATCTTGCCAAACTGATCAGTGATAATTTCTGGTCAATCAACAGAGGACATGATCACAGACATGGAATTTGGAACAACCCAATACAGTCAACCATCAGAGAATATCAGAATTTACTCACAGGTACTATGAAACCGAAAACAAAACATGCATTGACACCTAATAATTATGAATGAAAGAAAATGGCAGCAGCTTGATTTTAACTTGATCTCATTACCAGATCCTGCAGTAGACAAGTACTGGGTTTGCTGACATTGTCTGCTGAAGTTCATCTTCTGAAAATGATGCTGCATATCATATAATGTTCTGATCTATTCAAACTTTGTGAACAGCAAATTTGCTGAATGTTTCCTCTTTTTTTTTGTTCACAGATAGATTTTACTATTTTTGTCTGCACACTTTATAGATCATGAGCTACATTCAAGTTACTCCATTGTTTTGGCTTTGTTTTTGTGCTAATTCTAGGTTATGCTGGATGCATTTTTCATACCACTTACCAAAATATGTGCCCCCAGGGAGCCGGCTTCTCGCGCCGGGGGTGTTTAAACCAAGCTGCTCCACCCCTTTCACTCTTTTCTTACTTCTAGTTTCTGTCTACTGGTCCTTTCAACTATATTTCATTCCAAAAATTATCTCCACGATACCTCTGTTTTCAGCTCCCTTCTTACAGCTTATTTCTACCTAATCAGCCATTCTCCTGTATTTATCTGCAACACAACTCTTCTTTATATACTTCTTCTTGCTCTCTGTGGTCACCTTCAGACCCAGCATGTTTGCCGTGCGCTGCATCCCGTGTCGGGGGAGGATGGGATCCTGGTGGCTGAGGTCCCCCATGGGGTCCAACACACTTCTTCGGCCTGGACTTCCCCTAGATGGGTGATTGGGTTGGCCCGACCCAATCAATCGGCTGGTCGTGCTTTGCCCTAAATTTGATTAGACGGCAGCGGCTCAGGGTCAGTCAGGGGATAGAAGTAAACTTTGTTTTGGTTTTATCACCTGAGTATATTGCGTTTTGAGCCCTGGTGCTCACTTGCTGGAATGCCGCTTGTGTGCATCCCCTTGTTGGACTCAGTGGTGGGTGGGACAAAACGTAATGAATCATTAAGAAACATAATATGGCACCCACAAACAATAATAATAATAATAATAAATAATTCTTATAAAGTGCTATTCTTTAACCAGAGTTAAACTCACTGCGCTGTACAAACATCTTATCACAAAAACTACATTAACATACATTTCAGCAAACAAAACCTTAATTATTGTAGCTTAAATAGACACACACACACACACACACACACACACACACACACACACACACACACACTACCACCAATAGGTACCAATATTTTTATACTTTTCTTTCACCTGGTATTGATAAATTAGACGGAATGGTTGACGATATCAGCATATCCTAGCCTTATGCGCTGTCTAAACAGGGGTAATATTGAAGGGACTAACAGTTTGAAAATTTATGTCTGATTTTTATACATGGATTTCTGTTTTATGTTTGCGAAGTGATTGGTTTTCTAGATTGACTTGAGAAAGCATATATATATATATATATATATATATATATATTTGAGAAAAGGTTTCCAGTTTGTGTTTTACCCACTTCTTACAACTGTTTAAAAAAAATCTGAATACGTATAAGTTTTTAACATGGACATATTTTTAACAGATATTGTGTATCGACAAATGTGTAACGCCCTGAGATAACTGTAATGGTTGACTGGGTGTAAAATACCAAATACTTACTTACCCAAAATTGCAGCATGACCCCTGGTAATGTGATAGATCACACCAAGGCTCCTTACAGGTGCTTACAAGTACTTACAAAATGAATTTGCCAAGTAAGGCCTTACAAGTCTAGCTAATACTAGAAACGCACATGAGTAGTTTTAAAAGCCTCTCATTTTTCCAAGTCAGCAGCACTGGATGGTTCCACACATTTACTTAATTTCAAAATCATTTGGAGGTTGAGACAATGTTTGAAGCAGACGATGCTTTCCTCCATGTTCATTTAGATTATGTGCAGCCAAAATCACAGTCGCAAGATTACATGATAACTTCTGGGTCAGCCATTTCATTTGGTTGCAAAATTCAAAATCAAACTGTGCAAGAACCTGAGCTAACAGCGAAGATGCTGGGAAAATGTTTGTTCCAAGACCACTGGCTAAAGGACAGTGCATACCAGGAGTGGGTTCTAAAATATAAACTGTACAAACACTATGCTCGATGCATAGCATGCAAAATTCGGCTCATATTTTGTGTTCCTTACTGTTGCGATGGTCCTTACAAAATCTAATATTGGTCCTTATAAGTCCTTATAAGGTCCTTATTTGGCTCTAGTCCAAGTCCCTGGGAACCATGTTTAACTATTTTTGACAAAATCTCAGTTTTGAGGCCACTGATTTTGAAAATGATGCCTTGGAGTCCATCAGCAATCGTTTAGAAATTAGAAGGCTATTGTGACTGGTTGTTGTGTTTGTGTCTGTAAGATGTTATTTGTTGCCGATCATAGGTACCAATATCTATGTCACAGAAACTGTTCTACTGCAAATTTTGTGATGCAAAATATTTGTTATTAAAATGTGAATGCACTGATTTCAAGATCGTACGTGGTCAAGACAGACGTAGGTAAAGTTTAATCTCAACACGGATTGTCATGAAGTGCCTACATCAGTTTCCAAAACTTGGTAGTGCATAGAATGATCCATTTGACACCATTTCTGATGCATGACCACATAGAAATTGAATACTTTTTCATTTTTGCATGCCATGCGTCGAGCATAGTGTTTGTCCAGTTTATCTTTTAGAACCCACTCCTGGTATGCACTGTCCTTTAGCCAGTGGTCTTGGAACGAACACTTTGCTGTTAGCGCCGAAGATTGAAATAATAGTGGAGAAATCTGAAAGGGATCAGACAACAGTGCATGAACAAAACAGTGTGCTCATGCACTGTCATTTTATATACATATATATCAAGAGGCAGTTTTTAAAAGTTTACTGTTAATATTGCTGCTTATATACACACACACACATACTGTCATACACACACATACTGTCATACACACACACACAAACATACCACATGTGCATGTGGATACACACTCACACACATACATACATGGGTCATTTGAAATGTCTGCAAATCAGGGTGTAAACTTTCATGATTTTTTGGGGGGTGGGTCCATACAAAAGATTTTTAGTGTAAACATATTTTATAATTGTTATGTGTGTTCAAGAAGCATAGATAGGTATTCAGTGACTGCCCCCAGCTGAAAAAATGTTTGAGCATAAATATGATTTAAGTGGAATTTTTTTTGGTGCTGTGACCAAATGTGTGCTACCTAATAACTGCTTCATATAAATGAAAACACATTGTACCATATAATGATATATATGGAAAAGCAATTCATTATGTAAATAAATGATGTTTACAGAGCCTCCACTAGACCGCCATATGCCATATGTTGTTACGGGTAAATGTTTCCCAAGTACGCTAGTACCAGTACCAAGTAACAGCTGAAACTGGGCATTTTGTGTCACTTGCTGGAGATTATACTCTGTACCCTGGGTCCAGAAGCAAGTGACAGCTCCGGCTAAACAAGATCTCTTCTGGTGTTGATCAGCAAGCAAAACAGTGAAGGTGAAAACTTTCACTGCCCCCCCCCCCCCCCCTTCCTTGAATGGACAGGCCCCATAGTATGAGTGCTGACTGCAAGGTACCAGACCGTTCCATTTTAGATGTGAAAGCTTCATTGGTAATGAAAAAAAAGAAGTCTCATGAAACACCAGTAAATTGTAATCAGCAGCATGACCCAAAATTTTAACTTTCATGCCTTGATATTTATGTTACATTTATTTCTGGATGAATCTGGAGAGAGTCTTTGTTGTGACGCTTAGTAAACCTTTAAAAAAAGAAGTAATTATTTTAAAGTGAAGTTCTGAAAAAACACATAAAAGAGAGATCCTTTGCCCATTTCAGTAACTTTATCTAATATTTTTTCATGGACTGTGTGCTTACCGGGGTTGTCTGATTGGTTTGAATCTAAAAAAGACTGACCCAAAACAGGCTTTGAGTGAAAGAAGTGCATAAAAAGCAGTAAAAAGCACCATGCTGTGCATACAAAACATAATTCTACACAAAACTTTTTTTTTGCTCTGTGAAGCTACTGTTCAAACAGTCATATACCCCCCCCCCCCCCCCCCCCACACACACACACACACACACACAATTTTTTTTTATCAACGATGTAATGATGGACACAGCTGAAAACATTGCTTGAACAACCTTTAGTAGGAAAAGATAAGTACAGGAAATAACAGATGACATTTTTTTCCACAACCCCATCTGACCCAACAGTGTTCAAATAGGATCATAAGTATCTACTCTTATCAAACAGGAGGGGTCAGGTTTGGAAAGTTTATCCTCTAGTTGGACAAAGCTGTGACCAAATGACCTCTATGAACAAAATACATTCAATTCTGAAATTATTGTAAAGTTGGCTGAGTTATTTTTTGTTTTTCGATTTTTAGAATTATGTAACGCCTGTATCTGAACTCTGGTTTAATTTTCTTTCAGGTCTAGCCGATTTTGAAATTGATGATGCTTTGTAAGGGAACATCAGTAATTTTACTGGTCAAGACAGTGGACACTTCGGTGCTTTCTTCATTAAGAACTGAACAAACAGACAACAAAATGATGAGTTGAAGCAAGTGTAGAAATGTGCCCGCAAGCATTTGGGGGGGGGGTATATGACTGTTTGAACAGTAGCTTCACAGAGCAAAAAAAAATGTGCAAAGGACTGAAAATAAAGGCAAAATAGCTGAAACAGACTGTCAAGAGATTTACAAGTAAATACTTATAGAACCGCTGAAATAAGAGACTTGTGCAAGACACGGAAAAGAAGTTTTAGCTCATATAAATGAAGAATTATTAACAGAAATTACAAGATGATGTAAGAAATGCTATCCGAAATGGCATCATCCTACATGTTCATTTACATTGTCCCTTCCTGCTTAACATGCTGTTACCTGTCAACTCATCTATTTCGTACCCACATGCGTACACAAATACCTGTTCATCTTGATGCTTCGCTTCTTGCTAGCCATGATCAAAGATCTGCTTGTCCCATCAGCTAGGAGTCTACATGTCCACAGATGTACCCGTTTAACATACCTACCCGTGCATTTTGATGCTGTACACACCTACATACCTACCTGAAAATAAATTTGTTTACTTTAATCAGGGGTTGCACTCATTGCAAAAGTTTGCATAAATATTGCATTTTTAGAGTGCTGTATGCATTTTAGCCAGTTCACTGCATCACCATACGCAAAATGACATCACCGATTAAAAAACAAATTATGGCTCACTGATGTCTGCCGCATCACTCAGCACTAGATCTACCCGCAAACTCATTGTCATCTCAGCTGTGCAAGTCCAGTCAATGAAGGGCGTGGCGGAATCTAGATGAAACAAACGTGTAGGTTACTGTAATTTTTGGTCTAGGTAAAATCTGATCCATGCACCTTATGGTCAGTAGCACCCTGTCTGTGAATAAAATGTGCATACTTCTTCAAAAAACTAAAATGATTAATTTGAACTGAATCCAAACGAACCCGTATAGATCTGAAAGAATTTGTTCTTTCTCTCCTTTTTTTTTTCCTTTTTTTCCTTTTCTTTTTTCTTGCACACCATAAATATCGGTAATGATCAGACATTGATCCTGGATATTACTGGAAGAAGAAGAAGAAGATTGTCTCCGTATCAGACTGGCCAGAAATCGCGTATTTTGCCAAACTGATCAGTAATATTTTCTGGTTAGTTGACAGAGAACATGATCCCAGACATGGAATTGGGAATGACGCAGTATGCCTAGTTTGTCAGCGTATAATATCAGAATTTACTGAAAGGTAGAAGACTACGAAAACTGAAAACAAAACACACGTTGACACAGGAATATGAGTGAGAGAAAATGGCGGCAGCCTCAACTTCAACTTCATCTTGTTACTAAATTCTGTGGTATTTGCCGACATTGTCTGCTGCAGTTCATCCTCAGAAAATGATGCCGCGTATGATGTTTTGAGCTATGCAAACTTTTTGTGAACGGCAAATTTACTAAACGTTTTCACTTTATAGCCTGTGAGCCAGGTTACTCCATCATCAGTTTTGGCTTTGTATGTGCATTAATTTTAGGTTATGCTGTACACATTTTTCATGCCACTGACGCAAAATTTGTAATGTTTCGCGTCGGTTGACGCATATCTCTAAAAGGCAGCGCGACCCGTGCTTTAATGCTTTCCTATTAGGGTACCCTACCACTAAGACCTGCTTCTTGACTCTACTATTCCTTTACATGCCCATAGATGCACCCGTTCATGACTGTGCCTGTTCATTTTCATACTTCTATTCCGATTAGCTGCTAAGATCTACCCATCAACGTTTCTATTGCTGTACATTTCCACAGATGTATCCGTTCATCAGTATGCCTGCTCAGTTTAATTCTTCCTTTCTGGCATAACTTCATGCACAATTACCTTTCAACTCATCTACTGGGGTACCTACACATAGATCCACCTGAAAATAAATTTACCTGTTTACCTTCATGCTTCTTTTTTGTCTAACCACAAAGACCTACCTGTCACCACAACTACTTGTGTACATGCCCATAGATGTACCTGTTCATGACCATACGTGTTCATTTTCATACTTTCCTTCTGATTAACCGTTAAGATCTACCTGTCAGCGTTTCCACTGTTGTACATGTCCACAGATGTACCTGTTCATCACTATACCTGTTCAGTTTATTTGTTCTTTTTCGGCATAACCTGCACAATGACCTTTCAACTCATCTACTGTGGTACCTACACACAAATCCACCTGAAAGTAAATTTACCTGTTTACCCACAAGCTTCTCTTTTGTCTAACCACAAAGACTTACCTGTCACCACAACTACTTGGGTACATGCCCATAGATGTACCCATTCATGACCCTACGTGTTCATTTTTATACTTTCATTCAGATTAACTGTTAAGATCTACCCGTCCATGGTTCTACTGTTCTGCATGTACACAGATGTACCTGTTCCTCACTCTATGTGTTCGGTTTGTTTCTTTGGGGGGGGGGGGGGGGGGGGACATAACCTTTCAACTCATCTACTGGGGTACGTACACACAGTTCCACCCAAAAATAAATTTACCTGTTTACCTTTATGCTTCTGTTAGACTATTTTGTCTAACCACAAAGATCTACCTGTCACCACAACTACTTGTGTACATGCACATACTTGTACCTGTTCATGACCCTACCTGTTCATGTAAATACCACAGACCCACCCGAAAATTACCTTTTCATCTTGGGGCTATTTCCTTCTGGCTAACCACGAGGAAGACTCAGCTGCCTGGCTTATAGATGTATCTGTTCATCAACCACCTGTTCATTTTGATGCTTTCATTCCACATAACAACAAAGATCTACCAATCCATTCACCTAATGTTTTACATATACCTCTACACTCACCTGCTAGTCTAGAGAGACTATTACCTTAGTGGATATATGTATGTCCATTCTTACTTTACAGCTAATAACGTAAGCCAACCTGATGTTCACTCACCTACTTGTTGACGTACACAGGTCTATCCGTTCATAAAGCTGCATATTCAGTTCGTGATTTCCGTCCAACTTGATATGTAAACTTACCAGTCCACTTACAGACCCATCAGATATATAACTTAGTCATATATGCACTGATCCTTTCTTTCCGGTTAACCACAAAGTCAAAGATCTACCTCTACACTCACCTGCTAGTTTAGAGAGACTATTACCTTAGTGGATATGTGTATGTGCACAGCTGAGAAGATACCACAGGTGTATTATTACTATTAATCATCTAAAATATTTGTGGGTAGTGAGAAGCATAACTGTGCTGACATGTTTGCAGTGAGCCGTGAAGAATAGCAAGAAAATGCTTGTGTGGATAAGTGGGTAGTTTTGTGACTGTCACCTGAGTGTACAGGCATGCGGTTAGCTCATTATTTATTTCTGACATGTTAACTGTAATGGAGCGGAGTGGTAGGTAGAAAGACAGGACACAGGCAGCGGAGTCAGTAAAAATGGAGACCACAGCAGGCGTACAGTGGCAATCAGGTTTTATTGTACAGCAGCAGACAATTTTCAGCACACCCAAAATCCTCACTCGCATGCATAGATAAGAGAACGGTGCGGGCCACGAGGAACACACGTTATCGCTACACTCAAATCGGCCCTCTGGACCACAAAATGGCTGACAATTGTGTTTCCTTGGCCGCACAAATACACTTTCCTCTACAATAACTAAACTAATTAAAACATGAAAAACATCAAATAAAAGCTACAGTTACAATCTTTTACACCGTGTAAACAAAATGGACACACATGACTTGTTTTATTTACAACAAGAGTGGGAAGCGTGGTTTGCACCTGTCTATAAACAGATTAAGACAACTAAATCACAACTAACACAATGTACAAAATATTAATGTTACTAAAACTTAATCAGACTAAAGAGCACGCTCCCACGGTTAAAATGGTGCATAACAATCATAATACAATGCTCTGTATGAGAAGCAAGACACACTCAAAGACTAGCACTAAAACAATCGGCTGAACTTTCGCCTGGGGCGCGTTGTCTAGTCGCAGCATCGCTGATAAAGTGATATCAAGTAGTCTATGAATACAACTGAGCTTCTACGGTACACAATACTTAATAATTTAATTTCAACCCAAAATAAACACTAAACATGAAGTCAACTGAGCAAAATACTATATGACAAAGTATTGATCAACACAGAATTAATTTAATCGAGTCAAAACAACGATTCACTTACTATTCACTAGTGCTAAACAGAGAATGCGCCGTGCAGATGACGGCTATAAAAAGAATAGACCTAGAGAGGCATCGGCTACTGATTAAGCTTGATCCTGTGTCTAAATAAACGTTGGATAAACATTCTAAGATCTAATAGATGCCAAATTATATTACACATGGCTTGGTGCATGAAAAGGATTAGGTAAACAAAGAGTAGGTAAACAAACAAGCGGTCAAAATGTTAAGGGAGAAAACAGATTTGAAACTGGTGCGCACCAGTGGCTATCGCCGGTCAAAACAAAAGCGTCGTCTGCTCTGGTTCCCAGGTTACTAACAGTACAGTAATGAAATTGCATGGATCTGATAACCGGGGTGGGATTACCATTAACACATGTACAAAGAGTACTTGCTCATATAACTGACAGATAGGTCTGTGGTTTAGCAGACAACTTGAATGGGTATGTATGTGGTGCACAGTTGTATTTAACAATGAGCAACTTCTTTGGTCTGGAGACTGTTCACTCACCTACTTGTCGATGTACACAGGTCTATCCGTTCATAAAGCTACACATTCAGTTCATGATATCTGTCCAACTTGATATGTAAACTTACCTGTCCACTTACAGACTCATCTACATATCCACCAATCATGTTCATCTTGATCCTTTCTTTCCAGTCAACCGCAAAGATTTACCTCTACACTCACCTTCCAGTCTAGAGAGACTGTTAACTTAGTGGATATGTATGTGGACAGCTGAGAAGATACCACCTGAGAAGATAATACAGGTGTATTAATCATCTAAAATATTTGTGGGTAGGGAGAGACATAACTGTGCTGACATGTTTGCAGTGGGCTATGAAGAATAGCAAGAAAATGCTTGTGTGGCTAAACAGGTAGTTTTGTGACTATCACCTGAGTGTACAGGCATGCAGTTAGCTCATTATTTCTGACATTAATAATAATAATAATAATAATGTACATTTATCATGCGCTCATCAATGCCCTGAGCGCTCACATGATACATATTAACCTAAATATGGTATTCTATACACATGCAGAGCATAGTTCTACCAAAACAATTTACATAAAGTATTATTTTTTTTTTAAATATTTAAAAAACGCACTACACACACACACACACTGACTGTAGCAGAAACTGGGTACTGATATTAGTTAGGATGGAAATACCGTGAGAAGAGGAAGGTTTTCAGTTTGGCTTTAAAGGATGACAGGGTTGAGCAGTGTCTAAGGTTTTGTGGAAGTGAATTCCAAATGTGGGGTCCAAAGCAAGAGAAGGCGCGAAGCCATGAGTCTTGCGTTTGTATTGTTGGATTTCCAGCATGCTGGTGTCAGAAGAAGAGTGTAGTGTATGAGATGGAGTGTAGACATGCAGCAGTTCAGAGAGGTAAGCAGGACCAGAACCATTTATAGCACTGAAACACATACAAGCGACTTTATACTTAATACGTTCTGAAATGGGAAGCCAGTGCAGTTTTTCCAGGAGAGGTGTTGAGTGTTGGTGATGGGGTGCCAAGAGAACAAGTCTTGCAGCAAAGTTCTGAATTTTCTGGAGAGGTTGGATGACAGAATTAGGTGTACCCATGAGGAGACAGTTGCAGTAGTCAAGCCGTGAAAGGATATAGGAAGTAACAAGAGTCTTGGTTGCGTCTTCAGTGAGAAACCTGTGGATTGAACTAATGCGTTTAAGCTCGAAATAAGCAGTTTGGCAGATTTTTATGACGTGCTTCTTCATGGACAGTTTTGAGTCAAGAATGAATCCAAGGTTCCTGGCAGAATCAGAGAAGGGGATGTTGTGAGAACCAAGAGTAATCGAGTCTGGAAGGGGAATGGTAGGTTTCAGGGAAGACGAAAAGGGAAAGGGGAAGAGCTTCTGTTTTGTCGTCGTTCAGTTTGAGCTGATTTTCAGTCATCCATGTTTTTATGTCGTCTGTGCATGCATTGAGTTCTTTGGTGAGGTTGGTCACTTCACTGAGAGGAGCTGATTTCTGGAGCTGTGTATCATCTGCGAAAAGCTGATGGTTTACAGAGTGGTTAGCTATGATATCGGAGAGATGTAGTGCACAGGACAAAGAGAATGGGCCCCAGTACTGAGCCCTGAGGCGCACCGTACATGAGCTGTGATGGTGACGAAGATGAGTTATTGACTAAAGTGGACTGATTTCTGTCTGAGAGGTATGAGTGAAACAATTGGAGTGCAGTAGACTGAATGCCAAAAACAGAGTTCAAGCGGGAGAGGAGAATTTGGTGGTCAATAGTGTCAAAAGCAGCAGAAAGATCCAACAAAAGAAGAACAGAAATGTTGTCATTGTCCAGAGCAGAAAGAATATTGTTTACAATACGTAATAAAACGGTATCAGTGCTGTGTCCTACTCGATAGGCTGACTGAAAGGGATTGCTGAGGTTGTGTTCTTGGAGATGGGAGAGAAGTTTGTGGAGAACGACTTTTTCAAGAATTTTGGACAGAAATGGAAGGTTAGAAATGGGACGGTAGTTTTTCAAAAGATTTTTGTCAAGTGCAGATAGGTCTGTGGTTTAGGAGGTAATAGCCTGAATGGGTATGTATGTGGTGCACAGTTGTATTTAATGAACGGGCATACAGGTAGACACGTCGAAAGACTAATACATGTTATTGAATGATCTGGTTTCTGAGCAGGTGTGATACGGCCATCTGAGCAGGTGCACCACTGCCAATCATAGGGGTTTGTGGTTGGTAGTCCAATAGTTTTGTGGTTTCCTATCCAGTCATTTGGAAATAATTCATTTAAATTTTGTTCTTCAACGAGAAAGGAAGATCAGTTATCATTCATATGTGTGGATAAGATAGGTGCTCATACATAGCCATGGTGGTAGAATAAAACGCATTAATTACAAGTATGTAGATGTAGAATAGTAGCCGGTGGATGTGTAGTCAGACCAGTTTACCCCCTAAAAGTATTTGGAGTACTTCAACTAGCAAAAAAGTGTAATCTCAGACCAAAAAGTGTAATTTGTGGAGAACACCCTTCCAGCATCATCCAGCCTCACTGACGCAATGAAAATTTGGATTGCTGTGTGCATGATACCACATGTGTACTCAACAAAATCAAATTCAGTAGGTGGGTGGACTTTTTAAGTTTTATTTGTGGGTACAACCTTCAAGTTTCAGGACAATGTCCAGGCAGCAGAAACTGTGTGTGCGACACAGCATGTGTACACAACAAAGCCATAATAATAATAATGGTAATTTGTAAGCTCGTACCTATCAAAATATTTGTGACAGAATTGGCTGTTGCAAGGGGCAGGTTCAATTCAGCTATCATTTCACACATTTTGACATTGGCCGCCGTGACTTGCCGCTTTAAGTCATCTTTGGCCAGTTTTTCTTTGTTGACGAAAAATGCCCTCACATTCCCTGAAGTTTTTGTGAAATTGGGAAATGATATGCTTTCAGCAATTATATTGGCCACTGTGGACGCACAAAAAGTCCTTTTTGCAGAGCTCGCAAAACACAGGACGTTCTCCTTTCGACGTTCTTCTTCTTCCATTTTTTAATTTTATTTTTTATACTATTTTATAGGACTCTGCAGACCCCCCAAAGTACAGCTTAATCTCTGAGCAGTTTTCTGCTCATTGAGAGGTGGCTGCCTAGCATGAAGAAGAAGAAACACGGCCACGTGTCGTAGTCTTTCTTGTACATAGCGCTGCTTCACACTTTTTAGCCCAGTTTTCTTCTTTTGTATTAAACTTGCAGCCACATCTTTGAAGTCTGAGTTGTCCTCAGATTTGTCATCCGTTTCATGTGCCTCCCTTTTTTGGCTACTATCTGACATGTTGTCGGATGCAAGCTAAAATGTCTTTTGCCAAATATGATAATGGCAGTCTCTTTGAGCTGGAAGTAAAAATGTGGAACGGAAAACTCGGAACAGAAAATCACCAACATGATAAAATTGTAATCAGAGTAGAAATTGTGTACTGGCGTAGTCTGATGTTAAAAATCATAAGAAGTACGCCAACCCAAAAGCGTAAGGGTAAACAGGTCTGTGTAGTTAGGCGGGCAAGCCTCTGTGTCAACAATAATTAATACGTTCAATTTTGCATTAGATCTAGCCATTAGATCTGGACAGTTTCTTCTGTATGATTACAGACTCGACTAAATAAGTTTTAGTAGGCTCAATATGCTGACTTGACAATGAAAAATATTCTGCCAATGTAGGCGCAGGTATGTTTACAATATTATTTCTGATGCAGCTGTGACCAGCAGTAAACTGTATCAACAAATCAAACAGGCTGCATAGACAACAGCACTATCACAAAAATGCGATCAACTGAATAATATTGATAGTAGATTTGGTGTGCCACTTCCAAGTTGCATAAGTTTGAAACATTGGGTTCACATGATGATCCATAATACAGAACTTTGCAACTTGTCACAGATTTTGGGATGAAACTGAATGGTAAACAAACCAAAGTGGCTGTGCAGTGAATAGATTAATTTTCCATCTTTCATCTATTGTCATTATTATGTTTTTATGTGCTGCCGTTATTTAATGCCAGCCTATTTCCTGATGTATGTGACAACGAAATTTGAGGCAGAAAATTCCGACACTGGTTGAAATCTTTTATGTCTTTTACAACTATGCAACACAGAATGGTATGTTCAAACCGCACACAAATAAATCAATCCAGTATATGAAACGGATAGGAAATCAATCTCTCTTTCATATGGTATGGTTAATTTTTACTTTGGTGTAGACAATTCATGGTGATACCCTCTATTGAGAACTTTGCAACTTCCCCAAACTGGCTGTTTGTCACAGAAGTTCGCAACATGGTGTGGTGTGGTCAGATTAAAGACAGAATAATCTGAACCAGATAGGAAACAGAAAAAAAATTCATCTTTCTGGTGGTACCATTTGCTTAATTTTCAGTGCCCTAGTTATTTAGCAGCAATCCAGTTCCTGAAGCAAGTGACAACAAAAAGTTGCAGAAGTATGCAACTTTTGGGGTTGAGTTTGAAATTTCATGATGCTGTCACGCCGGTATCAATCACAGTGCGGTGTGTTTAAAATAAAAGCAAAGTTCACGGTTTCTTCTTCTGGAGCTTCAACAGTGTTTTACACTGCATTGTCAATATTTGATTATTTGTCTTGGTGAAAATCTGGGTGTTTGGCATCACCCACTAGACAAATGTTTAAGGGGTATTTCCGTTCTTTACCACAGATTTTAATGAGTAAATTTCATGCACAGTAACAAAGGATCTGAGGGGTGAATTTGACAACCTAGTGCTTGAAAATGATCAGATAAGGGTTTTCAGGAGCCCTGACTAATATCTTTACAACCAAACTAGGCATGGTATGTGTGTGGGTGTACTAATAACCAGACCTAGTGCAAATGATATAGTATACTGACAGTAGCAGTGACTTGCATTATAGGCACTCAACAGGGGAGGGGGATATTCTGGTGCATAAGGCGATGAACCTTTTTTGATTTGGCATTTTTGTTATATTATGAGCAGCATTATGAGGTATACACATATGACAAAGTGCCAAAAGGTGTGCAAGGAAAGTGGACAGAAGGGGTTGGGAAAAAAAAGTAATTAATATCAGAATGAGATATGCATTTTTGGGAAGGACAGATAGTCATGTTTGTGTAAAAGGACTAAATAATGTCAATAGTTTTTGCACAGAAATGGAAAAACATATGTTCTTGACAGTACGACAGACATCAGCTATTACAACACAAACACCTCACTCAGCAGCAACTCAGCTACTGTGGTGCTCAAAATTGTACATTACATGAATGTTGTGAACTCTAGGGATATGGTCGTGTAATCAAAATATGATCTTTGCCACTGACGTATGCATGATGTCAACAGAGAACAAAATACAAACAAAGAGGGTGTTTTCAGATGAAAATATTTAATGTACATGCCTTTTTCTTTTCCACCAGGCCAAAAGAAAAGTATGAGGCACATCAGTATTACAACAACATTTTCCCTTTCAAGCAAACAAAAACACTAACAGGACTACATTGTAGATGACTTCAAACATTAAACTATGCAGTATCAACACAAAATCAGTGATTCTGAATAAAAATATTTAACAGTACGTTTTCTTTACATCGGGCAAAATCTAACATATGATGCATGTCAGTTTTACAACATTTTTTTCCTTCAGAAGGAAACAAAAATGAAAATAAAAACAGACATCACAAATCACTGCCAAAATCAATTTAAGATCATTCTTACCTGTACAGTCATTTTATATTACAATATGTATTTGCCTCTTCCGCCTTAAACTGAGGAAGAACAAAATTATGATGTTTAGTTAGTAGCTGGATTTTAATGTCCTGTCAACCACACAGGACAGTCAGTTTATTTCTTGCTCTTCGGTCTGCAGTTTTCTTGGACTCTTTTTCATCCATGAGTGCTCTGCTGCACTCTCTTGCATCACCAAATTTAGGCACCACATGCAGAGAGTGTTTTTGTCATGGTGCCTGAAATACAAAATAATGGCATCAGTATCAAATTGTACCCTGGAAACAATTTGTAGAAATAGAAAAAGAGAATTTGTATTATCAGATGACAGTAAGGCCCACTGTCAAAAGTGTCTGCTCGTCATGAGATGGATGGACACAAAAACACTGTCAAAAATGTCTGCAGGTCATAAGATGGATGGACACAAACATTGTCAAAAGTGTCTGCAGGACATGAGATGGATGAACACAAACACTGTCAAATGTGTCTGCAGGTCATGAGATGGATGGACACATTGTCAAAAGTGTCTGCAGGTCATGAGATGGCTGGACACAAATAGTGTCAAAAGTGTCCGCAGGTCATGAGATGGATGAACACATTGTCAAAAGTGTCTGCAGGTCATGAGATGGCTGGACAAACACACAGTCAATAGTAATAATTAACAGTATTGTCATGAAATGGATGAACACAAACTCTGTCATACTCATAGTGTCAAATGTGTCAGCAGGTGAACACAAACATTGTCAAATGTGTCTGCAAGTTATGAGATAGATGGACGCATTGTTAAAAGTGCAGGTCATGAGATGGATGGACACAAACATTGTCAAAAGTGTCTGCAGGTCATGAGATGGCTAACACAAACACTGTCAGATGTCTGCAGGTCATGAGATGGATGGACAAAAACACAGATGTCAGAGCCCCCCTCCCCTGGTCAAATTAAAGGGGAAAATGCAGTATATCTGGCTAATCCATATTTCCCATGTAAATGTGATGTAAAATAACAGCCTTCATTATTCTCGCCCATAAAAACTACTAACTGGCATCCTAATTCAAAAGAAGCCACATAAAAGCAAATTAACCAGTGGATGCAGTCATTTACAAGAGATCACAAATAACAAGTTAACAACAAGCAACAACAAGATGATAAGATTGTTTGTCCAGGCCTTTCCGTAGAATCTGAAGAAAGGTGTGTCTGTGTGTGGCAGTTGAATGTAGATGGATGCATATGGATAGGGAGAGGGGGAGGGAAGGGGGTAGGGAGAGAGCATGAGAGATCTAGGCAAGAGAAGGAGGCATGGGTTAGGTGGGTGAAAAGACAGATTCAAATTGGTGTCGTTGTTTGAGATCATTAATATTTTGTTAATTGTTGTATGAATGGAGACTGGTGTGTGTGTGTGTGTGTGTGTGTGTGTGTGTGTGTGTGTGTGTGTGTGTGTGTATTGTTTTGATAGGTGATAATGGTAATTTAAGCTACAATAATTAAAGTTTTGTTTGCTGAAATGTATGTTAATGTGGTTTTTCTGATAAGATGTTTGTACAGCGCAGTGAGTTTAACTCTGGTTAAAGAATAGCGCTTTATAAGAATTATTTATTATTATTATTATTAAGATTGGGTCCCGTCGGCATATTGCACTTGTAACTAGTGCGCATCAGGATAAGAGCGAAGTCAGTCATTGTTAACTTTTCCTGTGTAAAATCAACCAGTTCACGCACAACAGCTTTTAAATTGTGGTATCTTGTAATCACGATTATGCACGTCGGTTTTACACAGTACTGGCATGTAGTAATGAGAGCCTTGCACATTCTTATTACACCAACAGAACAAACTTCCAACCCTGAGACATGAACGAAACTGAAGCTAATGCATCTACGTATATTGCTTGCAAAGAAATATATGAATCGAAGTCTGATTACAACTGTAGATCAACAAAACTGGGTAAAAATGATGACAAACGTCAGCATCCAAAAAATATTTCCACGTACCTGTTTTCTGCAACAAAAGCAGCAGCGTCGGCTCCACATGGAAATGCAGCGAGGAGGAAGTGACATATAATAGCCCGGATATAAAGTAAAAATGAAAATGATTTCTTTTTCCAAAATGATTTTATTTGGTATTACAACGCATGTCGTTTATTACTGCAGTATTGGAATGTGGCAAAATTCCTTTGTAAAAAGTCAAGTGCATTTTCGGTGGTAAAAATCAACATTGTTCCCACAGTGCAACACTCAGGTCAAGCAAATGGCATCAATGTCTGGCCTGTTCAAAGCTTTGCTGGTGATTTTTAGCGACTTACACTTTTGATTGAAATATTACATTATGGGCGACATCCGTCATCACAGTCTTTTAGAAATGATTATAAACACAAATTAAATATTTGTCTGATAATGTTTACTGAATTATGTAAAGGGATGCTTCTTTCGTAATCCTTCATGAAATTAAACTTGTTTGTGTATTGTGCACATGTACATAATCATCAAAGAAGTCAGTCACTGTTACGTTGTCCGTTTTTATGAGCCAGATTTCAGAGCTTAAATCGCCTTCTCATGCAAATAACTCCATATTTGCTTCAGTATAAATGTTTATATTTTGTCCACTGTCTTTTGGGCCATTTCTGAACACTCTCTAAACATAACACCAACACAACATAACCAGACCTAGTGCAGTCGTGTACAGTGAAGTGTTGTAAGAGGCTGTATATGTCTTGCATTGTGCCTTCTATTGCGCCTCTGCTTCTGTTCTAAGAGCACATGCCTAAATCACTTTGTTTTACTGTTTTAATTTGCAGATATCACAACTGGAAAAAAAGTTGGATCAGCTTTGTTCAGACAAGCATCAGCTGTTTTTGCAGTTGAAGAAAGTTCTCAACCAAGAGGAGGAGACTCGGCGCCGTGCACAACTCAAAGAACAGAGGTATTTTTGATTGATTTGTCCTAAAGAAAAAAATGATTAAGACCAACTGTCATGAATTGTCTTGAAAGACTATTTGAATTGTCTTGAAAGACTTGTGATCAGAAAAATGGTATGATGACATTAAAGGTGCACTTGATTCATTCCAGTTCACGTACAAGGATAAATGTGGTACAGAAGGTGCCATCAGCAGTCTTGTACATCTTGTTCTCAAACATCTCAAACAGCCAAAAACATATACATGAGTGCTCTTTGTTAATTTTAGCTCAGCCCCATGTCTTACTGGAAAAAAATGAAAGCAATGAAAGTCAATTCTTTTATCATTAAATGGTACCATTCTTTTCAGAGTGGCAGATCACAACTTGTTTGAGTCAGCTGAACCCATTCCCTTTCTTTGACCACAAACACAGGTGCTCCTAAGGGATGTGTCAGATCTTCGTTACTTTACACTCCACAAACAACAACCTCCAGAAACTTCGTTGTCAAATTTGCAGACGACTGCAATCTTCAGCCTACTGTTTACCCAAAGTACATGCTTCTCCAAGGTGAATTGATTCACAGAATGGTGCACTGACAACTTCTTTGAACTAAACACCAAAAACTAATGAAAGATTTGATCTGAAATCAATTTGCGCTCACTTGCCAGTGGTTATTGGTTAAGTTGGGTCATACTTAACAAGTATTTGGATATTCACATTGACAGCAAACTCAGCTGGAGTGTACATGTTGAAGCATTTGGCATTAATACAAACATGCTGCTGTTGTTCTATCATGAAAGCATGATTAGATACGGAATAACGTCTTTCTATGGAAACCTCTCAGTTCAGCAGTGTTCCCGATAGAAATTTTAAGTGAGAGTCACATTGACCCTGTGTCCAAAAATCTAAGGGTGAATGAAATCTGTCAGTTCAGCAGTGTTTCCGGTAGAAATTTCAAGTGAGGGTCACAATGACCCTGTGTCCAAAAATCTAAAGGTCAAACAGCTTAACCTGGGGGTCACAACACTGAAGTAGCCTATTGGGCAGTTCAGGCGGGGTTGTTCACTCCCTTGACTTTTGCCTGGCATCATTTAAGTCCCTTGGCTGCTTTTACTTCTTCACAATGGAAGGTGGTGACAGTGAATTTGCGAATTTTACACTGCCAACTTTAAAGGCATTTTTGGAGGCCCATAGTCAGAATAGTCTAGAATAGTCTAGAATAGTCACTCCCTTGACTTTTGCCCGGCATCATTTAAGTCCCTTGGCTGCTTTTACTTTCTTCACAATGGAAGGCGGTGACAGTGAATTTGCGAATTTTACACTGCCAACTTTAAAGGCATTTTTGGAGGCCCATAGTCAGAATGTGTCCGGCAACAAGCAATATCTTGTTACTCGTGCTATAGGATGCCCCAAAACGCATTTTTTCCATGAACTCACAATCTTCAGGTCAGCCAAAAAACGACGGAAAGACACTTTTCCCCCACCATCCATCCCCTTTCCCTGGTAATTTTTGCAACTGAAATGGTGGTGGCATTTGTACTGCTTTGCAATTCTAGGTTCAACTTCTATTGTTATACACAGCGTGAAGCAACGCCTACTCAGAAATCGGCCTGGAAGTGACGCTGCAACCTCTTGCGACTTCTTGCATGAAAGATTACAAAGGGCATTCACTCGTGCAAACCAGCCCAATAGATTCAGTAGCAACCTTCTCCTTTTTTTTACACCATACCAAATGCTTCATCATTTTCATCTTCACACTGAAGATTTAGTATACGTCCATAATTTTTTTAATTTTTTTAATCAGTCCTTTCAATTTGAGTTATTTTGGAAGTGTACATTCCTTCAAATGCATAGCAGAAAAGGAAATGAGGTAAAGGTGGAGATCATGGCCCCCCCTCATTTTTTACTGTAGATTGGCTGACTCCGTTGCAAAATGGCCCGGATCTCAGATTTTCACAATGATTTTTGTTGCAAAATGACCCGAATCTCAGATTTTCACAATGATTTTTGCTTTGATCTGGAGGGTAAATAATCAATTGTAATTACTGTTTTTGTGACAATTCTTTATTTTGCTTCCTTCACTGACTTTGCTTTTTTATCAGAGCAGCCATGGAATAGCCTCATTTTCATTTGTGGTTCTCATGGAAAACTGCACATCAGTGAAGGAAGCAAGTACAAAAGTAATTGTTGCAAAAACAGTAATTATAATCAATTATTTGGCTGCCAGGGTGAAGACTAGATTGCTGTGGAACTGTAAAATCCATTTGAGACTGAGCAGTAGTAAAAATGAGGGGGTCCATGATCTCCATGTTTGACAAAATTCAGTCACAATATGATACAGACTGCAGTTGCACCAGTTGAATGTATGCTAGCAACAACGGTTGCACTAAGATCTTTTTCAGCTGCTTTTATATTTCTCTCTCTCTCTCAAAGTATTGTCATCAGACTTTGCTGCCGAGTGCATCTTTGCACATGTAAGCTAGGTAAAAGCGACATGTTTTTTCAGCCGAAGTGAAAACAAATGCGTTGAAAGGAAGTGACAGCATAGAAAGGAAGTGAATTTTCAACCAGTCAGCTTTGAAATACAACTCAGAACTGCCTGAAGGAACATTTCAACCAGTCAGCATTTGCGGGCAGGAATGCGGTTAGGCAAGCAGTTTTGCGTTCCAAACTTTGCCGATTTGGTTTTGCCATGCTCTAAATTACCATTGACTGTCTCAATTGCATTGAAAATAGGTGTGCATCAAGATGACACATAGAACTCAAATCAGTGTGTCAAAATTCAAATCTCAGCATAATACTTTAATAGACCCACAGTTGTTCATTGTTGGGAACACTGGGTTCAGTCCAGATCACAACTCATGTGCATCACCAGCACTTCTTCAAAAATTGTAGGCAGTACTCTCTCTCCTTCACTCCAGGAAATCTTTGAACAGACTCTAGTCCAACAAGCAGAAAGATCTGCTCTGATCCTACACGTCCTTCACTCAGAATATCAACTGGTGTCCCTCAGGTAAATGTTACAGAATCTCAAAGTGCAAACTCGATTGCTACAAGTACTCTTTCATTCCACTCCCAATCAAAGAATTAAACCAGCACATGCAGAGTCAGTGTTCTACCCTGAAAGCACACAGCTAGATCAACTGCATGTCACAGGTCTTTCATACTGTGTCAGACTGTGTATGTACATGTATGTTCATGAGAGTGTGTTGCTGTTGTTGTGTGTGTGTGTCAAGTCACAGAAAAATGGCAAGTTGCAGCTGTGCATGTGTGTGTGTACATATATATATATATATGTGCGTGCACGCACGTGTGTACCTCTCTCTCTCCCTCTCTCTCTCTCGTGTGTGTGTGTGTGTGTGTGTGTGTGTGTGTGTGTGTGTGTGTGTGTGTGTGTGTGTGTGTGTGTGTGTGTCCCTGCAGGCATGGGTGTGTACATATGCTATCTTATGTTGTTATTAACTTGTTTTAGCTGTAATTGTAATTTGTTTAAAGACCTTTTTTCTTTCTTCATGTTTTCCTGAACATTTTTGTTCATTTACATGTTACATTGATGGTATGTTTCAAAGCAAATTTCTTTTTAGGGACAGCAAAGTATTTTCTTTATTTTATCTTCTTTGTCAACACACAAGGGAGTTAATTAGCGATCCAAATATGTAACACAAGTACAAAAACAAGGCCAAGAATCAACTCACAAGGGAGTTAATTACTTATGCAAGTTAATTTTTTTATTATCTTATTTGTGTTCTTGTTGTACCCTACCCACTTGTTTATTTACTTTCAGCAAAGTAAGTTCTTACTATCATGAAGATATATATATATGAAATTTAACAGCTTGGATCTGTTGACTTACATCTGCAATATGTTATGCAGAGTGTTAGGCTGGCTAGCATGGCTCTTTGTGGAACATGTGTGAATGTTACAATTTTGTGGCCAAACTTTGCATTATTGGGTGTTATCCATTCAGCAGCAAAGAATTTGTAGTCTGTTCTGGCTTGGACCGGTAACCAGTGAAGAGCTTGCAGAAGAGGTGATCTTGCCTGATCATTCAAACTTTCTCATACGTGATTATTAAATGGAATATAAACTTTGATTTGTATAAAAATGTCTGTGATAAAGCTGCCATTTTGTCAGTCATATGAGGCCAAAGCTGTGGAGTTGGGACTTTACATGGTGGAAATACAGTAAGTTTCAAAAGCTTCTTGCATGGTGATCAGCAGGTCAAACAATGTTTGATATGTGACCCGGTCCCATCAATTCAGTGCGAAGCCATAGCAGCCGATTGGCCCTAGACACAGAAATAGCCACAGGTGATATTCACTTTTTTGCAGAATTACATTCTTTAGACCTTAAATTATCAAATAGTTACGGTACTTCGGTTTAGAAATAGCATTAAATTGTTAAAAAGTAGGTTTAAATGCTCCTGCCTGGAATAAAAGACACTAATGTTTATGTGGAATGACCAACAGTTGGCTGAATAAAACCTATTTTCCCCCTACAGTACCCCAGCATGTAGTACACGGTTGGAAAGCTCTTTGTGAGAACCTTCCCACCAGACCTGTCAAGATAAGATTAAACTAGGTCAGTCCTCCCAAATAAGGCAAATGTACATTACACAAACTTCAAATGCTGACCAATCAGAGATACCAGCACTCATTCTCATGGCAACGAACAAAGTACTTGCTTGGCTGAAAAAATGACTAGGGGAAATAGCCTCGCTCCTTCCTGTCACTGTTGTTTTCTTTCCCACAATGGAATGACAACTTGCTTCTGTGCTGAATACTTGCAAATTGGGGAATTTGCCAGCCACAGATCAACAGTAGTCTGATAACGGATTACTTTGTTTCCAATGGATCTGACCCAGAATGGTCCGATGATGAATGTTTGTCGGAACCCGACGTTGATATGCACAGTCTGTGTGTCTTTCACTGCTTATTCTGCTCTGAGCTAGATTAAGTATTAATAACTCCCAAATCCCCCCCCCCCCATTTTCATTAAATGTTAATAATGTTACTTTAACAGAGTATTACATGTTTTCTTTCTTGCATTATAACTTAATAGAAACACAGAGTCAAGTTACTCAATTTTTGTTCTTATACAGCAACATGGCAGCATTTTGTGATGAAGACGGTTATGATTCAGCACATAAAGACCTATTAATTAATTTATTTTTAAATTAGCCTCTGCATATGCTATCATATCCAGTGTATTACCATGACAAAAATCAGGAAGTTTGGCTGACACTGAACCCCCGTGTATTACCATGACAAAAATCAGGAAGTTTGGCTGACACTGAACCCCCGTTGCTAAGTAAAATATGCGAAATGACACATAAAATCTTTCAGAGACGTTTTCTCAAAATGGCTTCCATTACACTTAGCAGCTTCAGATGACCACAATTTCCATACTTTTGGGATGACAGTCTTCATTTAAACACCAAAATAATCAGCAGAATCTATACATATCTCAAAATACGCAAAAACAAGTTATCACTGGTTTTGTGGGAGTGGGTCACACATATGCAAAGCAAAGCCAACAGGTGAGCTGGGAGTGAACTGTCAAAGTGATGATACACAAATGATACTGTGTGGTATTCTTCATGCATGCTTATGTCTTGTGCCATTCACTGCATGCAACACAACTCAAGGTATGAGATAGAGCTCAATTATTATTATCTAATAATAATAAATAATAATTCTTATAGAGCGCTGCCCCCGTGGAGCCGGCTTCTCGCGCCGGGGGTGTTTAAACCAAGCTGCTCCACCCCTTTCACTCTTTTCTTGCGTCTAGTTTCTGTCTACCGGCCCTTTCAACTATATTTCATTCCAAAACCTCTCCACAATACCTCTGTTTTCAGCTCCATTCTTACAGCTTATTTCTACCTAACCAGCCATTCTCTTGTATTTATATACAACACAACTCTTCTTTATATACTTCTTCTTACTCTCTGCGGTCACCTTCAGACCCAGCATGTTTGCCGTGCGCTGCATCCCATGTCAGGGGAGGATGGGATCCTGGTGGCTGAGGTCCCCCATGGGGTCCAACACGCTTCTTCGGCCCGGACTTCCCCTAGACGGGTGGTTGGGTTGGCCCGACCCAATCAATCGGCTGGTCGTGCTTTGCCCTAATTTTGATTAGAAGGCAGCGGCTCAGGGTCAATCAGGGGATAGAAGCAAACTTTGTTTTGTTTCTATCACCTAAGTATATTGCGTTTTGAGCCCTGGTGTGCACTTGCTGGAATGCCGCTTGTGTGCATCCCCTTGTTGGACTCGGTGGCAGGTGGGGACAGAACGTAATGAATCTTTCAGAAACATAACTTGGCACCCACAAATAAAAAAAGATTACGGGACAACGACCATGATTCGGACTTGGACTCTGAAAACAAACACTCCTACAACTGTAACAATTGGCCAAAGGTTTCTGGTCGTGGAGTCATCAAGTGACGACCTCCTGCTGAGCAAACTGTCGCCCTTTGCTGTTCAGAAGGGTTTCCAGGCGGTGGCCGGAACCCTCAAAAGCATTAAAAGGTTGAGGGATGGATCTTTCCTGATGGAATGTGGCAAAAGGGCCCAGGCCCAAAACCTACTCCAAACAAACAGATTTATTGACAGACCAGTCAGAGTCTCAATTCACAAGACCCTGAACTCCTCTTGGGGAGTAATCAGATGTCGGGACCTTGCTGACATGTCAGAGATCCGGGATGTACTGAAGGATCAGGATGTGTGGTTGGGGTGAACCGAGTGACACTGAAGAAGGAGGGGAAGGTGATCCCCACCAACACTCTTTTCTTGACGTTCAGTTCCCCGGAACTCCCGAAAGAGATCACGGTCAGCTATCTAAAGGTGAAGGTGGCCTTGTTTGTTCCCAACCTTATGCGTTGCTTCAACTGCAACAAGTTTGGACACATGAGCCAACATTGCAAGGTTGCTGCGAAGTGTACGGGTTGTGGAAAAGATAAACATGAAGGTCAATGTGAGGGACCCAATTGCATTGGTCCCCACTCTTCATTGGCTAAATATTGCCTGGTCTGGCAGAAGGAGAAGGGATTCAATGTGTCCGTGTTGAGAAACGCAAATCCTTTCCGGAAGCCGGACGGTTGAAGCCAAGATGCCGACTGTGATCACTGGAGGGTAAGACCTACGCCACTGCTGCTTCCACCAGAAGAGAATCCAAATCTGTTCAGTGTCAAACCTCGTTAACCTGGGTGTTTTCAGATCATCCGCTCAGGACGACTGAATCTAACGTGTGTTCTTCTGGCGGATCCAGATCGGTATCGGCCGGAACTCAGGCTTCCTCCGGGAAGTCGAGGACAGTATTGGCCGACGCCCGGGTTCCGTGCGAGTCCACTAAGTATTCTTCGGAGACGGATAGGGGTTCAGCCGATCCCCCAAAACGGCCTCTAGGGGTTCCGCCAATCCCCACAAAATGGTATCTAAGGGTTCTGCGGCTCCCTCCAAAAGCGCGCCTAAAGGTTCAGCAGGTCCCTTAAAAACTGCGACCTCGAAAGATGATTCGTCATCTTCGAGGTGCTCACCTACTAAGGTGAGTGTGAATGGAGTCCTGGTGGATGTCAAGGGGTTTTCGCACCCCAGGTGCTCCACTCCTTCCAGCAGGCCCCAGGTGCCACCCAAGCCAAAAGTCTCAGACAGGCAGAGCAAGGCGGCGAGGAACCTAGTTCTCTCCAACCAATACTCTGCCCTGTCAGGTGACGAAATGAAACCGTCATAAATTCTTTAAAGATGAAATAATGGTTTATTTCATTATTCAGTGATTTTTAAGAGGTTTTTAAGTTAACTTTGAAACAATAAATCCACTCGCAAGATGGTAAAGGAACTGTTATTGAAGTGCAGAAAACCTGTTTTTCTGCATAACCCTCTTGCTCTTCTTATTTGGTTATTTTTATGCGGATAGTCCATTCTTCTGACTTTTTCCAAAAAACTCGCAAATTTTTGTTGATATGGCTTCTGTTGAGCAGCTAGGAGATGATAGTTGGTAGGTGGTATGTGCAGCTCTCTGCCATATGGCACTGGTATTTGCCAGTAAGCATTTATATATAATTTAAAAAAAGTTTTGTATTCATCCATTCCTTTTTTATACTTTTCTTTAACCTGGTATCGATAAATTAGACAGAATGGTTGACGATATCAGCATGTCCTAGCCTTATGTGCTCTCTAAACAGGGGTAATATTGAAGGGACTAACGGTTTGAAAATCAATGTCTGGTTTTTATACATGGATTTTTGTTTTATGTTTGCAAAGTGATTGATTTTCTAGATTGACTTGAGAAAACATATATATATATTTGAGAAAAGATTTCCAGTTTGTGTTTTACCCACTTCTTACGACTGGTTTTAAAAATCTGAATACGTTTAAGTTTTTTAACATGAACATATTTTTAACAGTTATTGTGTATCAAAAAAAATGTGTAATGCCCTGAGATAACCGTAATGGTTGACTGGGCGTAAAACACCAAATTACTTACTTACTATAGAGTGCTATTCTTTAACCAGAGTTAAACTCACTGCGCTGTACAAACATCTTATCACAAAAACCACATTAACATACATTTCAGCAAACAAAACCTTAATTATTGTAGCTTTAATTACCATTATCACCTATCGAACAATACACACATACACACACACACAGTGACATGCGCACACCAGTCTCCGCTCGTGCACTCATACAACAATTAACAAAAATATTAATGATCTCAAACAACGACACCAATTTGAGTCTGTCTTTTCACCCACTGAACCTGTGCCTCCTTCTCTTGCCTAGATGATAGATCTCTCATGCTCTCTCCCTCCCCCCTTCCCTCCCCCCTCTCCCTATCTATTTGCATCCCTTAACATTCAACTGCCACACGCAGACACACCTTTCTTCAGATTCTACAGAAAGGCCTGGGCAAATAAGAAGGTTTTTAGCTGTGATTTGAATTGAGACAGTGGTAGTACATTTCTTAGAGTGGCCAGCAGAGAATTCCAGAGAGATGGTGCCATGAAACTGAAAGAACGTTGTCCAAATGATTTGAGATTTTGCTTTGGAATTTTTTAGCAGCTTTTCATTAGAAGATCAGAGAGAGCGAGATGGTTCATAAGTGCAGAGAGATGAAGAAAGATAAGGAGGTAAAGACCCTTCAAAATGGCGGTAAGCAAGAGTTGCAATCTTGTACTGACAGCAGAATTTTACTGGTAGCCAGTGAAGTTCCTTGAGAAGTGGTGTTATGTGATCTCATCTTCTTTTTTTCATCAGAAGCCATGCTGCATTATTCTGCACCCACTGTAACCGAGCGATCTGGTCTGCCGGTAGACCTATGAAAACCGAGTTGCAATAATCAAGGCGGGATGTGACCATTGCCACAACAGGTCTTGCTGCAGCACTTTGGGACAGGTACGGTTGGATTGACGTGATACATCGGAGCTCTGGAAAAGATGCACAGCAGATGCTACTGATGTACTTCTGCATTGACAGCGTTCTATCAAGATGGACTCCAAGGTGTTTAACCGATGTTTTGAAAGGAACACTGTTTCCGCCAGTGTCGACCGACTCAAGACAAGATGCAGAGCCAACAGGCATAACCTCAGTCTTATCTGTGTCCAACTTAAGCTTGTTGCTATTCATCCAGAGCAGAACATCATCAATACATGTCTGAATACAGGATTGAACAGAAAGGAACTGATTGGGTGGGCACTTTTGGACAGCTCAATGTCATCAGCGTACTTGTGATAGTCACAATTATGGACAGAAATCACGTCTGACAAAGGCTGAGAGTACAAAGTAAACAAGACTGGTCCCAACACGGAAACCTGGGGCTTGCCGTACACAAGAGGGCAGGAGGCGGACACAAAACCATCAACAATGACTGACTGAAAACAGCCACTCAGGTAGGAGACAAACCAGTCGAGGACTGTACCCCTAACACCAAAGGTTGTCTCAAGCTGTTTCAGCAGTATGGGATGGTCCAAAGTGTCAAAAGCAGCACTTAGATCAAGCAGAGCCACCAGGGAAACTAGTCTCTCATCCGCGCTACCAAGATACTCAATATGGCAGTCTCTGTGCTATGGTTTTGCCTGTAAGCGGACTGAAAGATTTCAAGAAGATTATTGCCAGACAGATATTTTTTCAACTGAATCAGGACAACTTTCTTAATCTTTGAGATGAAAGACAGATTTGACACGGGTCTAAAGTTCTTCATGTCATTTGTGTGAGTCCAGGCTTCTTGAAGAGTGGTTTTACAAGAGCCTGCTACAGTGCTACAATTATCTCTAACAATATATACAGCATGACAATGCATAACAGATGCAAGACATCTTAATTTAAAGCTGAGCTGCATCCTGTTTGTTTGGAGAGGAGGGAATTTAAAAACAAACCAAAGTAAAGCCAAGCAGACTGGGAACCACTCTGCATTAATGGCGCCCAACCTCCCTGGCCTTACCTGGTCAAGTGGGTGTCTCACTGTCCAGAACAAACTGCACACCACCAAAACCCCACAAGCTGGTCAAGCAACTTCCAGTCTGCAGCGTCCACTTGACACAGTCTACTTTTGGGTGGCTCTTTCTTCTATTTCTGTATGTCCCTGTCGGGGCCTCACCAGGCAACTGCAGCCAGTCACACCAGGCAAATGCGATGTCCACTTATATAAAGGCCCCCTCAGTTGAAAACCCTTAGTTGACATATAATATATTTTCCCTTTAAAGCCCAAAGTATGCGGGGGTCATGCCCATTGCATAATTTTGCGTAAATATTGAATTTTGGGGGAATGTCTGTATAAAATTTGCATACTTCTGAAGAACGATAATGATTAATTTGAAAACAAATCATAATGAACACTTATCTGGAAGAGGAATCCGTCTCCGTATCAGAAAACATATACAATGCCAAACTGATCAGTCATATTTTTCGGTCAATCAATATACGACACAATCCCAGAAATGGGCTTTGGAATAACTCCAAAAGGCCTGGTCATACTGTCAGCGTATAGCAACATTTACTCAAAGGTGGAAGATTAAGAAACCGAAAGCAAACTGTGCATTAACACCGAATATGAGTGAGAAAGTGGTGTTGGCCTCAGTTATCTTCACTCACTACCAAGACTTGCAATAAATGAGAACTGGGTTAGCTGACATATCGTCTGCTGTGCTGTTGAGAAAGAGATGCCACGTATGATGTTTTGATAGATTCAAACTTTTTGTGAACGGCAAATTCATTGACCATTTGCACTTTTCCATACTGTGGCACTTTCTTTTGTGTTTGATGAATGTGTCCATCAGGTTTCCCTCATCAACTTTGACATTATCAACACCGCTTATATTCAGGAGCACTACAGTCAAGTTGCTCTGTCATTTTGGCTTTGTGTGCTAATTCAAAGTTATCAGAGCCTCCGCTAGACTGTTGAGACTATCGGTACACAGTACAGGCAACAAAAAATAAATTCCTGTCAACATTACCTATGAATATTGTATAATGTGCCTGGGTTTCCACAGCCCTGTTAGGGACAACAGAGGTGAATGAAGCCAAACTTTGCAACAAAACTGAAAATGTGAGTTTTATCAGTGTCATTCAGTATGTGTATGCACCACTGTCCACTGACCTTTGATCTAGATCTAGGCCTAGTGTCTGAGTAACAAAGTGCACATTCCTCAGTGCTGATGTTGGCAAAACAGTTGATCTCGCCCTTTACACTATTACAGACTGTAAAATTTGGCATCACTGGCTGGATGTTTTATTCATTTGAATGATATTTGAGACCCAGAATGGCATTTAAAATGCCCTCAGAAATTTCCAACCACCTCCGTGGACATTACCAGCTTCTTCCTCTTTTTAAAACAAATTTTCTGTTCACCACTCCAGTCACCCTGGCGCAGCACAGTCTGCAAAACAAAGGTAGGGTATGTGTTGGCAATTGCAACAATGGCGACATGTCAGCAAATGCAGCACTTCTTGTTGCTTTCACTTTCAATTGCTGACACGTACCCTAACGTTGAGACACCAGACATCAAAGAGTTGTTGTACTCCTTTACCTTCTGTCGCTCAGTAGGAGCTGGTGGTGCAGTTTCAATGGGTTTTTTGTTTGAAGCAGACGATAATACAAACAATACGGTCAGCGTTGGGCAAGAAAGAAACGACTGTATACTTCGTTGCGCTTTATTGATGCAGTTAGGTCTAGAATAAAAATGGAATGGGAAAAATCATACAGTACGGCTGATTTACCCAGTCAGAAATGGAGTGGTCTGACCTTGCAGTCAGCACTCATACTTTGGGACCTGTTCATTTGAAGAGGGAGGGTGGAGGGTGCTGGCAGTGAAAGTTTTTGCATTCCCTATTTTGCTTGCTGATCAACACCAGAAGCAATCTTGTTTACCTGGAGCTTCCACTTGCTTCTGGACCCAGGGTACAGAACATGATCTCCAGCAAGTCGTACAAAACACTCAGTTCCAGCCAGTACTTGATACCGGCAACTTTATTTTTCACCAGTACTAGGGAAACATTTACTGGTAAAAACTGGCATATGCCAGTCTAATGGAGGCTCTGAGGTTGTGCTGTATGCATTTTTTATGCCACTGACACAAAATATGTAATGCTTTGTGTTGGTTGACACAAATCTCTAAAAGGCAGTGCAACCCCTTAGAATGTCAGAATGTAGCTATGTGTGCTTCACCCACTGCCAGGAATTTCATCCATGTCCTAATTTCTGCCTTCCTGTTCCATTCACTGTCATTTTTTTCTAAACCCTCATCCTACTTGTAACTGTGTGGACACATGGAATTAAACAAATCACCCTACTCATAGTCACAACCAATTTAGACAAGCTTTTGTGGTGAGTGGCTACAGAATATAAATAGGTACCAGAGCCTTTGTTATTGTGCATTGATTGACCTTTATTATTGTGCATTGATTGATAGGTAGCTAGATGGTTGGTTTTTAAAACTGTAATAGTGAATTGAACTTGTGATTTAGTGACTTGTATTTTGAGCTGGTGTAGAAGTTTTGAATTTGTGATTTATCCTAAGGTGACCCTGTGTGGTTGATGGGACACAGAAATCCAAGAGTTAACTGATTTCTAACACTGTGTGTATCTCTCCTGCTTAGTTAATTAGTAACAATGTTTAGATATTCTTTCAAGGTTGTTTTTTGTTTCAATTTTTTGGTTGGTTGCAATGTTGGTTTATTGATTTATTTGGGGGGAGGGGGAGCTTTTTTGTTTGTTTTTGTTGTTGAAAAACAACTTTATTCTTCTTCAGTGTTTATCAGTCCTATATTTTTTGTACTGATGATCTCTTTGCAACAAAACTAGGTATGCTGATGTACTTCTGTCTTCTGCTCATTGAGTTGTTTGTTTGCACTCTCCCTGTCTCACTGCTATGTGACCCCATGTTGCTGATTGCATGAAGAGCAGATTTCTGTTCCACTGGTAGGCAAGAACACAACTCAGAATATTCTGCAAAGAGGTGATAATCAATGGTGATATTCAATGGAATGCTTCTGGATGAGCTGGTGTAGAGCAAGAAGAGAAGAAGACTGAGGACTGTATGATGCTGTACATAAGGGGAGTTTCTGCTGAGTTAGACTGTCATACAAGAACCGGTTCATGTAGATCTGCATGACAAATATTATGTGAACAGTACCACAAAGATTTCATTGAGCAACCTTTTAACAGAACTCTCCTTTGGAGGCTAAACTTCTTGTGTGCTTTAGAGGAGGTTAAACAAACATGGTGTACATTACAAGTTTTGTGATTAACGTGCGGTTGATTTTATAATGATTTTAGAAGAGGACTTTCCCTGACACTGTTACTAACACTGTTTTCATGAGCTCTTTCCTGCATTTTAGTATGACATTGATAGGATACCAGAAATTTTCATTTTTGTGCACATGTCACGTATAAATTATTTTTGTCAATGTTTATTTTTTAAATCTGGACAGTGTGTGTGAAATAATTTCATTTTCCTAACCTTTTCATGTGGAACAGCATAAAACACAAGTAAATAAACTGATATTGTTTGAAATTGCCAAGACAAACAATGAAATGATGCCCTAATAAATAGTGTTCTTTTAAACTTTGTATGTGTTTGGATCAGTGAAATGATGGCAAAATCATTTTGATGTCGTTACGATATTAATAATTTTGATCGATTGATGTCAAGATTATAGAAAGGAGAAGGAAGAGTTGAAGGAAACAATGGCTGTAGAAGTTACTGATGGTAAGAACGACAAAACTGAAAAGAATAACTAGGAAATATATACACAACAAGAGAACACAGGATGGGACATGTGTTTTGTGTGGTGCCTTCTTTTGTATTAACACATAATAAATGCATTGTTTCATGTGCTGTGGAGCAAATAGCCCATTGAATGAAAAAACAATGAAGAACTGAGATTGTTTTGTACCACTGTTTCAGCAGTGTTTATGTTTTCGTAGTACTTTTCAGTTTTTTCAAGATCATGCAATCAAAGCAGAGATAGATTTGGAGTTACTACCATTAATCTTTGGAGGAACAAAATAAAAGGAACGCTTAGCTTGATTGGCAAGAGACCCACAATGCAGATACAGGTGACGGCTGGTTAACCTGGTGACCAGGTGGAGAGGTGGAGAGAGCTGTACAATACTGATAGGAAAGTGGCAAAGCTGTTACTGGACAAGTAAAAGGAAAGGTTCCTGATACTTCTTTTTTGATTGATAGGATCACCAGAACCATACATTTAAATATTCTGCTACTACCTGTTTGTGTAATGTGTTTCTGGCATGCCACTGGCTGGTAGCTTTCTATTTTCTTATTTAAAAAATTTTTTTATTAGAAAATTGTGTCGGAAATATTTCTTGTAGTAGCATTGGATCAATACTCAGACAAATTTGTCACCCAACACCTTGCACCTCAGGCCATCGCTGAACATGATTAGTAAGCGGCAGCTACCACCCTCATCCACTATAGTGAGGTACACGTTGCACGATTAGGAGATTTATTCAGAGAAAAAGACAAAATTATTTACACACCCATCAGTTAACCCTCTGAGCAGATTATGTGCCTGAGATGAGGCTACTGTCAGTTGTTTGCAGGCCATGTCTACAAAAACATGTGTGAAACAAAATATGATGTAATATGCATTCTGTAAATAGCTGCACCCATGGGGAGATCTACAGTCTGTTTTTAGACAACCATATTTTAGTCTTACATTGACATATTTCAAAAGGGCTGAGGCAGAAGTTAATGCTGCAGAAAAATTGTACACAAAACAATAAAAATTCATGCATTTTTTTTTTTTAGCCAAATCTGAGTGAGGGAGTGATCAATTTTGTCAAAGGCAGAAGTAAGTCCAGCAAAACAAAAAAGGCATTGCTTGCAGCATCAGTAATTCAAAGAAGAACTGGAAGCTAACTGGAAGCTGACTTGCAATTTGTTCATGCCCATATGGGTCCACAGCTGCTCTGAAGCTACTCTGTCAAGAAGTTTTGACAAGTACAAGAAGTTTGAAACTGGCTGATAGTTTCCAACAACATCAGGGTCAAGGTTTGCCTTTTTGATCAGTGGTTTGATTAGTGCTTTCTTTAGTGCTTTCGGAGTGATGCCTGACTGGAGAATAAGGCTGGCAATCTTCTGAACCACAGGCAGAAGTAGGTCAGTGAACTCAGCAGGAATTTAATGGGAACTGGATTGATTGCAGCTATCAGCTTGACAGTCATGGGTTAAAAACAGAATGATGGGGGAGTGGGGGCACAGCTGAGGAACAAGGTTTTTCGGTGCACCCAAGGTGCACCCTATGAAGCTCTATCAGATTTAGTCAATTTTCTGATTGAAAAATTCTGAAAATGAGTGAGCAACCTATTCTTTGTCCATGTTGGGGAAAGAATCAGAGCAATCTTGTCTATTCAGGAGTATATTTTTCATTGAAAACATGGAGGAGAGTATCATTATTATTTGTATTTATGTGTGTGTGTGTGTGTGTGTGTGTGTGCGTGTGATGTGTATATGTCTTTCCTGACATTACACTGTGTATTACTACCATTTTTTCCCAATGATGTCCATAGTTCAAAACGTCTCTGATTGTCTGTCAGTCCTCATACTGAAAAAGCATAGAACTGACCACATCACACCTGTGTTTAAATTTCTCCACTGGCTCCCAGCCCAACAAAGAATTCAGTACAAGATAAACACTCTCTGCTATAAATGTATCAGGTACTACTCCGTCTTATCTCAGTGACTATCATCAACTTTACACGCCCTCCCGTACTCTCTGCTCTGCTTCTGATACTCACAACCTCCAGATTCCTTGCACTAGACTCTCCACTGTTGGTTCCCATGCCTTTTCTGTTTTCGGTCCATCCACAAGAATGACCTTCCTCTTCCTCTCTGACAGAAACCCTCTCTGGACTCATTTAAATGTAACCTAAAAACATTTCTTTTCCCCAAACTGTAGACCTGCCATGTTTTCTGTTCCATGCTGCTGTCTTCATCCATCTCTGTTTGCTGCCCATTTTAAGCTGTGTAAATTAAGTGTTGCATAGTCAGAATCCTTGTGTGCGCGGGTGTATGTGTGTGTGTGCATGCACGTGTATGTGCTTAGAATAGTCTCTATGGACAAGATTTCATGCTTTACAAATACTTTTATTATTATAATTATAATTATTATTATTAATCCAATATTTTATGTTCCGATACTACCACTGATATCTTTGCAACCAAACTAAGTATGTTGATGTGCTACTGGTAATAACCAGCACCTGTATGCATAATGAGCAAATAGCCCCTGAATTGTGTTTATCGTTGGCTGACCTAATCGCATTTAAAGTTACAGATTCATGTTTGTATATTTATGAAGCTTAAACCTATAAAATGGCATCTGAGAGATGCTGTATTTTCTGACAGAGACTACTACTGAAGAGAAAATTAACACTCTTACATACCAGCACTATCCCTTGTGCCATTGAAGATCCCAAACTATTCAAGCATAAAGACACATCATAATTAACACAGAACAGAGTGACAGGAAAATGTTCAATGGGGAGGGGTCACCAGGTCACTGACACCTTTGCTACAATTCAGAATGCTTCTCACATTTCCATGAAGTGATGCCCTTGCTATGGTGCAACAGAAAAGATGCACAAAATTGCTATGTTTGGCAACACAACTTTCTATCAAGCCATGTAATGAGTTCTTCCATGACAGAAAAGATTATATTAATGATTCTTTGTTCCATCAAAAAGGGTCTGTGACAAATAGGTTATCTGTTGTCAGCAGAACTAGTTTGCCCAAGGTTCACTGGCTTATACAACCAAGGGTCACAATCATTGCAAAACTTTGCATAAATATTGTGTGCTGTGTGCATCTTAGCCACATTCCTGCATCACTGTATGCAAAATGGCTGAACATGATTTACAGTTCAGTGGTGGCTGATGTGTCACACAAGACTACTTACAAACTGTCACCTCAGCCATGGCTCCCCCCCACTCCTCTCCAGCACACTCTGCAAGTCCAGTCAAAGAAGGGCAGAATCTGGATGATGATGAAATGAACACATAATTTGTTGTAAGTTTTGCACTATAAACGGTGATGCTTTTTTCCTCCCTCAGATCTGATTCCTGTGCCTTATAGTCGGTAGTGCCTTGTATGTGAATAAAATTTGCATTCTCTTTTGAAGAATGATAATGATTCATTTGAAACCGAATTGTAATGAACCAGTATCTGGAAGAAGAACTGGTATCCATATCAGACTGAAACACAAATCTTATACCCGGCCTTGCTGTACTGATCAGTGATATTTTCCAGTCAGTCAACGGAGGACATGATCCCAGAAGTGGAATTTGGAATGACCCAATATGCCCAAAAATAGTGTTAGCATATAGCAACATTTACTTGAAGATAAAAGATTGCGAAACTGAAAACAACTCATGCATTGACACTGAATACAAATGAGAGAAAACGACAGCAGCCTTGATTTCAGCTTCATCTCATTACCAAGTCCTGCAGCAGATGAGAATTAAGTTAGTGGCTTATCATCTGTTCATCTTCAGAAAATGATGCCACATATGGCAGCAGCCTTGATTTCAACTTATCTTCTTACCAAGTCCCATGGTAGATGAGAATTGGGTTAGCAGCATATTGTCTGCTGTGTCGTTCATCTTTGAAAACTGATGCAGCGTATGATGTTTTGATCTATTCAAAACATTTGTAAGTGGCAAATTTCCTTAACATTTCACCTCCTTTCCTGTATTATGGCACTTTGTGTTTGATGCATGTGTCCATCAAGTTTTCTGCCATTTGTGCTTCAGGAGTGCCCTCTGTGTGGACCTTTTCACTTTTGAGCCAAATTTCAGAATTTGTTCAGCCTTGTAGTCAGAAGTGCCTTCTAAAACATTTTGTAAAGGTTGGACTTTCTTTACAGTACTTTTGTTTGCTCACTTTTACTGGTTAAGATCATGAGTACAGGTAAATCTAGGTTATGCTGTACGCATTTTTCATACCACTGATGCAAAATACCTGATGTTTTGCATCAGTTGACGCAGATCACTCAAAGGCAGCAGGACCCCTGACAACATTTTGCTTTTCACTTTCTCATATGCTTGCTTATGCATGTAGGCTGTCAGAATCAAAAACTGTACTCAACTCAGTAAATCAAACTGAACTTTTACTCCTGTTGGCAATTGACTAATTTGTCATGCAGCGTCTAATTGGTTTCCAATTTTTAGAGTCGCTTGCATTGGATTGTTGGTAAAACAATGGCTTTTTGTGATCTAAAAATAAATGTAAACAAATAGCTGTTTTGGAGCCTATTGACAACTTGTACATGTGGAATGAGAACCAGGCTTATGGACTCTTTGTTTAATCAGGATTAGGGGATATCGGCCTACAGCTTTATTTGCTCATCATGCATATGGGCCCAGACCTTATGCTAACATAGCATATTGAATACTGCAATACTAATGATTTATATGTAGCACATGGTGGGTGGGAGTGGGCCTTGCAAGACAACAAACCTTGTTTTTGGTTTTGCATTTGAATGTGAATCATTTGAGCTGAATTGCTGTTCTTGTGTTGCATTGCAGTTGTTAGTGATGGCCCTGACATGGTTGAGCACTTATGTGTGTTTCAGTGAGATGCTCAGTCTCCAGCAGCAGGCTTTCTCTCAGCATGGGCTTGGACCATCGGGACACCCCATTATGCTGCAAGCATCCCACATGTCAAGTCGTCCAACACTTTACAAACCTGTGCAGATACCGGTCAGTCAGTCCATATCTCTATGTTGCTGTCCATATCTTTTTTTTTAAAATCCAGTGACAAGGTATGGGGTGGTAATGGTATACTGGAATCACCATGTCCTGTCTGTCTTTGTCCAGGCTTTGCCCAGAAGATGTTTTTTGAAATGCCCAACCTTTCGTAATCAAACTTGGTATTGTGGTGCAACATTGCATGGGGTAGAGTGTCAAGCAGAAAAGATGGGTTGCTATTTTCAGGGTCAAGGTCACAGTGAAGACTTTATAAATATAATCAAAGAATGACTGTTTCTGCTATATCTTCTTTTACAACCAAACTTAATGTGGTGCTAGGTCTTCATAAGCCAAAGTGTCCAGTGAAAATACTGGATTGCTGGGTTCAGGGTCAAGGTCGGAGCAAATGTTCACAATTTCAGCGTTTGTCTGGACACTCTCTTCTGAACCACTGACTCAGACTTTTGTAACAAACAACACAGAAATGACATTATGTGCTTAAATGATTTACATCTAGAACAATAGCCAACCAAAATTTTGTTTGGTTCACAGTTACCTCTGTCTTCGTTCCACCTTTGACTTATTGACACTTGCCAAGTTGATCTAACTAATACATGAACACATGTTAATATAAAGTTACTGTGCATTGGAATTTGCATGGGTGTGATTGTTCTGGCAGGAGCCTGATTTACAGAGTCACAGAATTTGGCTTTCTTTCCCATCACTAAGTTGTTGATCATTTTTGTGAGAAAATGAAATCAAAAAGGACTTCTAAATTAAAAAAAAAAAAATCATGCTATTTTGATCTTATAATACAGTGTAAATACTACAATGTTTTGATCTTTAAGTGTTTATTAGAACTTTGTTAGAAGTTTAAGATAGCTACTTTCTTTGAAAAGGTTTAGTATGCATTACAACTCTTATTACAAGGCAAAGAACAGACTCTCTGCCCACATTCACCCAGAGGTAAATATCAGAGCATGAAAGTTAAAATTTGGGATTATGATACGCTGGTGTTTAACCTGACATTGTATGGTGAAATGTTTTCCTTTTCTTCATTACAGATGTTGCAGCTTTGACAACAGAATTTTGTTTTTGTTTTTTGTGCTTTATGTTTGCATCTATACAATTCCTAATTGCACTCCATTAATAATCATAGATTTTTTATGGCACCTTATCTCATAAGAGCCCAGAGCGCTTAACAAAAACATAAGGATATGCTCATTTCATCGCACACACACTCTCTCTCCCCCTCCTCTCCACCCCTCACACACACACACACACACACACACACACACACACACACACACACACACTACAAATATACAGATACATGCATTAGCTGAAATGGGTGAGATTTGTATTCTACATCTCAGTTTTCACCATTTAACTGTTATTTCAGTGCATTTTGTAGCTTGAAAAAGGGGCTTACCCCAAAAATTATAATTTTGTGTTTCGCCATATGAACTAGCGTTCTTTTTAACCTTTCAGTTTCTTATGTTTGGATCTCATTGTGCATTTTTTATTTTTTTATTTTAAGGATTGTTTCTATCCATTCCTCTTTTTTTTCTTTAATCTGGTATTAATAAATTAGACAGAATGGTCAATGATACCAGCATGTCTGAGCCTTATGTGCTCTTTCAACAGGGGTTATATTGAATGGACTAACTTCAAAAATTTGTGTTTGATGTTTGTGTATGTTTTGTCAGTGTACGTAAGTTTCGTCAGTTCTACATTCAGATTTGATGTGGGCAAAGATTTAGACTTGAAGTACTCTACAGTGGGTACTTAGAAGCAGAAATAAGGTTGACTGCTCAGAATCCACAGCTATCATATTCATACAGTCATAGGTTATCTCTCTTAAGCCTGAAGTCTTTACATGCTTCATCTGCTGCCTCAATGACGTGTTTTGCCATGATGTGACCGTTTGTGGTTGACTGAGGATTAAATATCAAATCAAAAATTAGACTTGCATTTTAAGTTGCAGCAGCAAACCAAAACTAGCTAGCAGAAGTCCTTGCTTGTACCACAGTGTTCAAATAGCATATTGTTTACAGTGTTTTTAATAGTCAGATTACTTTGTGCTTGTTTCAGCAGGCGGCAGTGAAACGTGCACGTTCTCCCTCTCCACCACCCTCTTCCACCTTTCAGAGCAGTTACCATAGTGACAGCAAGTATGGTTATAGTGCTGGCAAGCCAGGACCATCATCTCATCTGTATGCTCAGCATGCCCCCTCCTCTGACTTCAGTGAGTCTTCTACCTCGTTACCTTAAAAAAAAAAAAAAAAGGCAATGTGAGGCTTCTATTCAGAACAACATGCATCCATCCTTTGTGCTGTCACTCACACTCATTCTTTTTTGCTTGGGGGCAATAGACCACTCCACAACGCACCGCTTCCAGCCGTAAGCTCCGCCCCTCTGGCAAGCGAACCGAAAAGATGGCTGCAGCCGAATCCAAAAGTACTCTCGATCTCTTGCCGCTGAGAGACCTGAGAGACCTGTCGCTGTTGTGTTTTGGTCAAAGCCCGCCTATTTTAAAATAGACGGGCTTTGGTTTTGGTGAGAGAAAATTCACCCAAAGGTCAAAGCGGTCTTTTGAGACACAGGACCCTGTGTTGATAATATACATGGTCTGCAGCCCTCCTTGGTCAGATGGGAAAGGGAGGGGACAGTTTACATCCCAGGGAGGGTGAAATGGGTTCCAGCTTGCCAAAGCAATTAGTAACCCAAACAGACACTTCCAACCTCTCTCCTGCAGTGGTCCAGGTTTTGTCAAGACCAAAGCCCAGATGGTCAAGACCTCTGACAGTTGGGAGTGCCAGATTACACCCCCCTCTACACAGAACAGTTAGAAACTAGCGAACTCCAACTCCGGCCTAGCAGTGGAGAGAAGCAGCAATACAAGAGGTGATGGTAGACGGCAGTGTTACTTCTATATTTGTGACAGTGCAGTTATAGCCACAGGGATTGGGGTTAATTTTTGTGTTGCTTCTGTTATACGCAGATTTCTTCATGTGTTAGTTTAGCAGAATTAAATTAATGAAATTTAATTAATGCTGAACAGAAATTTAGGCTGACTATGACAGATCACTTTCTACAAGTTACTCCAGACCTGCAAGAGAAATATATAATTGAAAGCACCATGCCTTTGATAAGTGATACAGTAAAACGTTTGGCTACCGCTCGGTCATTTATTATACATACTGTTCATATTTACTTAGAAACTGGGACTGAACTTGTGACATATTATTATCATTGTGAGCACACTTAACGTTGGATACTTTTCCCTGTGGAATGTCACTGTCAAGTTGGATTTTACTGTATAACAAGCGTCAGAACAGGTAGGAAGGATATTTCACTGATTTAGCCGGCATGCCACACAGTACAGTGTGTGTGTGTGTGTGTGTGTGTGTTTTTGTGTGATGTGTGATGTGTGCGTGCGTGCGTGCGTGTGTGCGTGTGTGTGTGTGAGTGTGTGTGTCCCACGGTTTCAGTGTGGTTGTGTGTCTGTAAGTGCTCTGTCTGTCTACCTGTCTGTCTCTGTTTCATAGTATGCCAGTCGATCGGTGTATGGCAGTATGTCTGCCTTTCACAGTTTATGCAGCAGTTATTGGTAGTCTGCATGAGCATGCCTACACATTTTTGTTTTGGTTTTACTAGAGCCGTGTAGAGAATTATTGACAAATTAAAAGCACTTTATTTTCAGCCAAAACTCTCATTACTGCTTAGTTCCTCAATATAATATATTCAGTGTAACGAGCATCTAAATGTGAGTAGTATGCCATCAATTATATCACCACTGAAAACCTCCTCTGAATTTTAAGATTTTTTACCGTAGTGCGTGCACGCACGCACCCCCCCCCCCCCCCCCACACACACACTATTATTAAACCGATAATGCAATGTTCCAAGTGAATGAACAATATTTCGGCCTTTATACGGCACGTATTTTGTGTTTAGCCATGTAGTCCTACACTAATAATTATACTTCCACCACATGCACACAATCATTGACTTTGACAGCTTACAAAAGAGAAAACCGAACGCATGCATACATTAACTGGATCGTACGTTTTTTTTCTAAGGCTGACTTATCTTGGAACACATGTAGTAGTTCTTTGTTATCACGCTCGGGTTTTGTTGATCAAGGGGTCGACCACAGCCTTGATCCAAGCTTTACAATCTTTCAGCCTTGTTTTTGGCTTCGGAAGTGGCTAGAATGTGACACCTGCACATTTGTCAGGGTATCACTCGTCTGACTTACACTGGCCATAGCAACAATTCAGTTTTCCTGGTTTCTTTCCTGCCATGTCGAACACTGCCAACTGACCACTTGCAGTGTCTGGCACGAAAGCTTGCCAGGCGATTTCAGGCCTTGTCAAAACACGTGGGCACCTCATTATGCTGCGGCACGCGATTGGCTGAAATCTAAGGGTGTGTCTGCTTTGACTGACAGGAGTGGAGTCGTCTATTCCTCTGTAAGTGTAACTGATATATGAGTAAGTGCCAAAAGGTGTGCAAGGAAAGGGGACAGAAGTGGTTGAAAAAAGTCAATGTCAGAATGAGATGTGCAATTTTTGGAAGGACATATATGATATATTAAGTCATCTTTGTGTGAAAGAGCAAGACAATGTCAATAGTTTCTGCGCAAAAGTAAAAAAACATGTGTGACAGACATTGGCTATTCCAACACAAACGCTCCTTTAATTTAGTGACCGTGGTGCTGAGAATTGTTCAGTACATGAATGTTATAATTTCTGTGGGTATGTCCATGTAATCAAAATAGAATCTTTGCAACTGACCTGGGCATGGCTGTGGTCATCTGTTGTAATAGCTGATGTTTGTAATCATGTTGATTTTGATTTTTTTTTTAAACACTACTTTGCCCACCTTCAACAACACAGGATGTCAACAGAGAACAAAATACAAACAAGGAGAGTGTTTTCAGTTAGGATTTGGTTCAGATAAATCATTGTGACATTGTCGTTCTTCAGAAAAGTATGCAAATTTTATTCTAGGACGGACAGGGCACTACCGACTATAAGACGCATGGATCAGATTTTAGGTGTTGGGGGGGGGGGGGGGGGGGGGGGGGGGTGGTTATTGCCTTACAGACCAAAAATTATGGCAGCATGTGTGTTTATTTCATCGTCCAGATTCTGCCCTTCATTGACTAGACTTGTAGTGCGTGCCGGGCAGGAGTGTGTAGCCACGGCTGAGATGACATGGAGTTTGCAAGTAGACCTAGTCTGTGTGACACAACAGCCACCAGGAATCATAACCTGTTCAATCAATCAGTGCTAGTCGTTTTGCATACGGTGACTCAGCAGTGTGGCCCAAATGCATACGGCACCTGAAAAATGTAACATTTACGCAAATTTTTGCAATGAGCACAACCCTTTATGGTCCCTTCTTACATGTGTGTAAATTTGGTAACCAAACACACTAAAATAAGAGATTTGTGCAATACGTGGAAAAGAAGTTTTAAGCCATATAAATGAAGAATTATTAACATAAATTACAAGATGATGTAATAAAATAAATGCTATCCAAAATGGTGTCAACCTACATGTTCATTTACATTGTCCCTTCCTGCTTAACATGAAGTTACCTGTCAATTCGTCTATTGGTCTTCGTACCCATAGGGATACACGAAAATAAATCTACCTGTTCATCTTGATGCTTCACTTCTGGCTAGCCATGATCAAAGACCTACATGTTGCCTCAGCTAGGAGCCTACATGTCCACAGATGTACTACCTGTTGCCTCAGCTAGGAGTCTACATGTCCACAGATATACCCATTTAACACATCGACCTGATATAACCGCACTGGTTGATTGGGCGTAAAACACCAAGTTACTTACTTGCTTACCCATTTAACATACTTAACCATTCATTTTAATGACTGGAGATAAATCTACCTGTTTACTTTAATGCTTTCCTTTTAGGCTACCCTACTACAAAGACCTGCTTCTTGACTCTACTACTCATTTACATGTCGATAGATGTACCCGTTCATAACCCTACCTGTTCTTTTTCATACTTCTATTTCGATTAACCTACCCATCAATGTTTCTACATGTCCTCATAGTTCAGGAGCTGTGTGAGAGTCGAGGCGGCCATCCTGGGCTGTCCGTCCTAACGAGCCTTCTGGTTTCTGTGGACATAAAGAATTATTGCACCATGCTTCGGCATTGGTCACAACTTGTCCCTAATATGTCAGCTGACATCTGAGGACATTAAGCATCACTTCATCATCATCATCTACATGTCCACAGATATATTCATTCATCAGTATGCCTGTTCAGTTTAATTCTTCCTTTGTGGCATAACATGCACAATTACCTTTCAACTCATCTACTGGGCTACATACACACAGACCTACCCAAAAATAAATCTGTTCATCTTTATGCTTCTCTTTTATCTAACCACAAAGACCTACCTGTCACCACAACTACTTGTGTACATGCCCATAGATGTACCCGTACATGACCCTACCTGTTCATTTTCATACTTTCATTCTGATTAACCGCTAAGATCTATCCATCTGTGTTTCTACAGCTCTACACGTCCACATTCATCAGCATACCTGTTCAGTTTAATTGTTCCTTTTTGGCATTACATGCACAATTACTTTTCAACTCATCCACTGGGGTACATGCACATATACCTACCCCTAAAATAAATCAACCTGTTTATCTTCATGCATTTCTTTTGTCTAACCACAAAGCGCTACCTGTCACTACAACTACTTGTGTACATGCTCATAGATGTACCTGTACATGACCCTAGCTGTTCATTTTCATACTTTTATTCTGATTAACTGCTAAGATCTACCCATCAACGTTTCTACTGCTCTACATGTCCACATATACATACCTGTTCATCAGTATACCTGTTCAGTTTATTTCTTCCTTTTCAGCATAACATGCTCTGTTACCTTTCCACTCATCTGCTGGGGTATGTACACACAGATCTACCCGAAAATAAATTTACCTGTTTATCTTCATGCTTCTCTTTTATCTAACCACAAAGACCAACCTGTCACCACAACTACTTGTGTACCTGCCCACAGATGTACCCATTCATGACCTGTTCATGTTCATTCTTCCATTCTGATTAACTGTTACGGTCTACCTGTCAATGTTTCTACTGTTCTACATGTCCACAGCTGTACCTGTTCAACAGTATACCTGTTCAGTTTATTTGTTCCTTTTCGGCATAACATGCTCAATTACCTTTCAGCTTATCTGCTGGGGTATGTGTACACACAGATCTACCTGAAAATAAATTTACCTGTTTGTCTTCATCCTTCTCTTTTGTCTAACCACAAAAACCTACCTGTCACCACAGCTGCTTGTGTGCATGCCCATTGATGTACCCGTTCATGACCCTACCTGGTCATTTTCATGTCTTCATTCTGATTAACAGCTAACGTTTCTGCTGCTCTATATGTACACAGGGGTACCTCTTCATCAGTATACCTGTTCAATTTATTTCTTCCTTTTCAGCATAATGTGCACAGTTACCTTTCAACTTATGTACTGGGGTACACAGATCTATCCAAAAATAAATTTACCTGTTTATCTTCATGCTTCTCCTTTGTCAAACCACAAAGACCTACCTGTGACCACGACTACTTGTGTACCTGCCCATAGATGTAACTGTTCATGACTCTGCCTGTTCATTTTCATACTTTCATTCCAACAAACCATTATTACTTACCTATCCTCTCACCTGTTGTTCTACATATTTGTAGATTTACCCTTTAATCAACCTACCAGTTCTGTTTATTTTTTTCACCTGGCTTTACATGCACACTCATTTGTCAACTTGTCTGATTTTTTGCTTACTGACAGACCCACCAGAAAATGAATGTACCTGTTAATTGTGATGCTTGTGGCTAACCACAAAGACACACCTGCCAAATCAACTGTCTACATGTCCATAGATGCACCCATTCAAAAACTCTGCCCGTTCATTTTCATGCATTCATTCTGAATTGCCTCTTTGATTAACCATCCACCCATCTACTGTTCTACATATATACAGATCTACCCAGAAAGAAATCTACGTGTTTATCTTGATGCTTTCCTTCTGGTAACTGGTTAACCATGAAGACCTACCTGCAGACTCTACTGCTCCTTCACATGGCCATAAATGCACCTGTTCTTCAACTACCTATTCATTTTGATACTTTAATTCCAGCTAACCACTAATATTTACCTGCCCACTCAACTTTTGCTCTACATATCCACAGATTTATGTGTTTATTAACCCACCTGTTCAATTCATTATTTTCCTTCCAGCTTAACATACACACTTATCTGTCAACTCATCTACTGGTCAATATACCCACAGACCCACTCAGAAATAAATCTACCTGTTCATATTGATTCTGTTTCCTTCTGGCTAACCATGAAGGTAGGTAGGTAACATGTTTTGTTACGCCCAGTCATTGAGGACGGTTATATTAAGGTGAATGACCACAAAGACTCAGATACCTGGCTAATAGTTGTACCCGTTCATCAGCCTACCTGTTCATTTTGATGCTTTCATTTCAGATAACCGCAAAGCTCCACCTATCCACTCACTTTATGTTTTACATATAATTTACCGTAGTATCTCCATGATCTCGCCCTGATATAACCGTACCGGTTGACTGAGCATAAAACACCAACTTACTTACATCTCCATGATTACAGCTAACAATGTAAGCCTGCCTGATGTTCGCTCACATACTTGTTGACATACCCACAGGTCTATCCGTTCATAAAGCTCTAATTGATGATTTCTTCGAACTTAATATGTAAACTTACCTGTCCACTTACAGACCTGTTTATATACCCACCGATCATGTTCATCTTGATCCTTTCTTTCTGGTTAATCATGAAGATCTATCTATATACTCACCTTCTATTAGAGTCTAGAAAGACTAGTGCCTTAGTAGACAGGTATGTGGACAGCTGGGATAGGTGTTTGTGGATAGGGAGAGGCATAACTGTGCTGACATGTTTGCAGTGAACTGCAAAGAATAGCAAGAAAACGCATGTGTGGATAAATGGGTAGTTTTATGACTGTTACCTGAGTGTACAGGCATGCGGTTAGCTCATTATTTATTTTTGACATATTAACTGACAGGTGGGCTAGGAGACAATAGCCTGAATGGGCATGTGTGTGGTGCACAATTGTATTTAATGAACGGGCAACTTTGTGGGTCTAGAGACCATACAGGTAGACGCGTCGAAAGACTATTAGTATTGCACGTTATTAAACAAGTTTGTTTATGAGCAGGTGTGATATGGCCATCAGAATTGGTGTGCCACTGCCAATTATAGGGTTTTGTTGGTAGGTAGTCCAACAGCTTTGTGGTTTCATATCTGATTAGTTGAAAAGATTTTTTTAAATATTGTTATTGATGAGAAAGGTAGATCAATGACCATTAACATGTGTGGGTAAGATAGCTGCTTATACATAGCTATGATGGTAGAATAAAACACTAATCACAAGTACATACATGTAAGCTAGTAGCTGGTGGATGTGTAGTTAGGCAGGCAAGCCTCTGTGTCATATTTGTGTACTAAGTTTAATTTTGAATTAGATTTAGCCATTAGATCTAGACAGTTTCTTCTGTATGATTACAGACTCAACTAAATAAGTTTTAGTAGCCCGATGTGCTGACTTGGCAATCAAAAAGTTATATTCTGGCAATGTTGGCGCAGGTGTGTTTATGATATTATTTCTGAGGCAGCTGTGACCAGCAATAAATCGTATCAACTAATAAACAGGCAGCATAAACAACATACTATCACAAAAATATGATCAACTGAATAATATTGGTCACGAGTAGATTCCAATGTGCCAGTTCCAAGTTGCAGAAGTTTGAAACATTAGGTTTGCAGGTGCCAAACTTTGCAACTTGTCGCGTATCTTTGCAACAAGGTCTGATGTGATGAAACCAAATGGTAAATAAATCAACATGAATATGCAATGAATAGATTAACTTTCCATCTTTCATCTGTTGTTATTATTATAATTTTTATTTGCAGCTGTTATTTAGTCCCAACCTATTTTTTGACATGTGTGATGACGAAAATCAAGGCAGAAAAATCTGACATTGGGTGAAAAATTGTACATCTTTTACAACTATGCAACACAGAAATGAATCAATCCAGTATATGGAACTGATAAATAAAATAAAAAATCATCACTCTTTACTATGGTATGGTTAATTTTAACTTTGGTGTTGTATATATTTATCAGTTAGCCAATTCATGATGGTACCCTCTCTTGAGAACTTAGCAGCTTCCCAAAACTGGCTGTTTGTCACAGAAGTTTGCAACATGGTGTGGTGTGGCCAGATTAAAAACAGAATAATCTGAACCAGATAGGAAACATAGAAAATCTTTCTGGTGGCACCATTTGCTTAATTTTCAGTGCCCTAGCTATTTATCAATAATCCAGTTTTTGATGCAAGTGATGACAAAAAGTTGCAGAAGTATGCAACTTTTGGGGCCAGGTCTGAAATTTCACAATACCGTCACGCTGGTATGCATCACAATGCAGTGTGTTTAGAATAAAAGCAAAGTCAGCACACAAAGATTATATGTAACTGATTGGAAATTTTCTCATCTTTCACATGGTACTATTCTCTTACATTCCATTGTGTAATTATTAAGTTGTAGGCCCATACCTTTTTGCTGAAGCAAAAGTCACGGCCTTGATCCCACATGAAAATGAAATGAGCAGGAAGTGTCATATATACAAACCCAGATCTGGCAGATGTGGAGTAAAAGTGAAAATGATTTTTTTCTCCACAGGGTGGTTTTATTGGGCATTATAATGCATGCCATTTATTACCACAATATTGTAACATGGCACAAAGTCCTTAGTAAAAAGTTGAATGTATTTTTGGTGTTGCACTGCAGGATGGTAACACCAAAAATGGGTTCACATGATTGCAGAAGTTTGCAAGTTTCCAAAAGTTGCATATCTTTGCAACTTTTTGAAAGAACAAACATATGACGAAAAGATGAGTTGAATCAAGCATAGAAATGTGCCCCCAAGCATTTGGTGGGGGGCTATATGCCTGTTCGAACAGTGGCTTCACAGAGTAAAATTTATTTTTTCGCAGAATTATGTTTTGTGTGCGCAGGATGGTGCTTTTTACTGCTTTTTTATGAACTTCTTTCACTCGATAGCCTGTTTTGGGTCGGCCTTTTTTAGATTTTAACCAATCAGACAACTCCGGTAAGCACACAGTCCAAGATAAGATATTAGATAAAGTTATTGAAGCGGGCAAAGGACTGAAAATAAAGGCCAAATAGACATGCTGACCGGTCAAGAGATGTACAAGTAAATATTTACCGAATCTTACCCCAGGAGAATGTTCGCTTCTGTGGTATGTGTAAATTTTGCCAACAAAACTAGATGGTACACAAATCAAGAAATGTGTACAGTAGATAGCACTAGCAGTCAACTTTTCAATATGTTTTTATTAGAAAGGGCATGGTGATGTCAGGAATAAATGACGTCAGAACTGGCATCAGAATTGTTGCACTGTTTGTGGAGAAAAGACCGGTGTATGCCAAGATTAATGAATAATTGATTAACAAAGCAAACAAGTTGTGTCGCCTGGTGTGGCAAACACCCCCTGGTGGCATAATGTTCCCTTCTTTCGTGTGTGTAAATTTTGCAACCTAATACACTGAAATAATACACAGAAAAGAAGTCTTAGCTCGTATAAATGAAAAGAATTATTAACAGAAATTACAAGATGATGTAATAAAATAAATGCTATCCAAAATAGCATCCACCTACATGTTCATTTACATTGTCCCTTCCTGCTTAACATGAAGTTACCTGTCAACTCATCTAATGGTCTTCATACCCACAGGCATACACGGAAATAAATCTACCTGTTTGTCTTGATGCTTCGCTTCTTGCTAGCCATGATCGAAGATCTACTTGTCCCCTCAGCTAGGAGTCTGCATGTCCACAGATGTACCTGTTTCACCTGTTCATTTTGATGCTGTACACATCTACATACCTACCTGAAAATAAATCTTTTTATTTTAATGCTTTCCTATTAGGGTACCCTACCACAAAGACTTGCTTCTTGACTATACTATTCCTTTGCATGCACATAGATGCACCCGTTTATGGCTGTGACTGTTCATTTTCATACTTCTATTCAGATTAGCCGCTAAGATGTGCCCATCAACGTTTCTATTGCTCTACATGTCCACAGATACAGCCGTTCACCAGTACGCCTTCTCAGTTTAATTTTTCCTTTCCGGCATAACTTCATGCACAATTACCCTTCAACTCATCTACTGGGCTACGTACACACAGACGTACCCAAAAATAAATCTACCTGATTATCTTCATGCTTCTCTTTCATCTAACCACAAAGACCTACCTGTCACCACAACTATTTATGTACATGCCCATAGATGTACCCGCTCAGGACCCTACGTGTTCATTTTCATACTTTCGTTCCGATTAACCGTTAAGATCTACCCGTCCACGATTCTACTGTTCTACATGTCCACAGATGTACCTGTTCATCAATATACCTGTTTGGTTTAATTCTTTTTCGGCTTATCCTGCACAGTGACCTTTCAATTCATCTGCTGGGGTACCTACCCACAGATCCACCCGAAAATAAATTTACCTGTTTACCCTCATGCTTCTCCTTTGCCTAAGAACAATGACCTACCTGTCACCACAGCTACTTGTGTACCTGCCAGTATATGTACCCCTTCATGACCCTACCTGTTCATTTTCCTACTTTCATTCAGATTAACCGTTAAGACCTACCTGTCAACATTTCCACTGTTCTACATGTCCACAGACGTACCTGTTCATCACTATACCTGTTCAGTTTATTTTTCATTTTTTGGCCAAACCTGCGCAATGACCTTTCAACTCATATACTGGGGTACCTACACACAAATCCACGTGAAAGTAAATTTACCTGTTTACCTTCATGCTTCTCTTTCATCTAACCACAAAGGCCTACCTGTCACCACAACCACTTGTGTACATGCCCATAGATGTACCCGTTCATGACCCTACCTCATTTTTATACTTGCATTCAGATTAACCGTTTACGTCTACTGTCCACAGTTCTACTGTTCTACATGTCCACAAAGACCTACTTGTGTACATGCCTGTACATGTACCTGTTCATGACCCTACCTGTTCATTTTTATACTTGCATTCAGATTAACCGTCCATGGTTCTACTATTCTACTGAACCCATCCATGGTTCTACTGTTATACATTTTTATACTTGCATTTAGATTAACCATTAAGATCTACCCGTCCACGGTTCTACTGTTCTACATGTACACAGATGTACCTGTTCATCACTATACCTGTTCAGTTTGTTTCTTCCTTTTTAGGCATAACCTGCAAAATGACCTTTCAACTCATCTACTGGGGTACCTATCCACACATCCACCCGAAAATAAATTTACCTGTTTACCTTCATGCTTCTCTTTCATCTAACCACAAAGACCTACCTGTCACAACTACTTGTGTACATGCCCGTACATGTACCCGTTCATGACCCTACCTGTTCATTTTTATACTTGCATTCAGATTAACCGTTAATATCTACCCATCCACAGTTCTACTGTTCTACATGTACACAGATGTACCTGTTCATCACTATACCTGTTCAGTTTGTTTCTTCTTTTTTGGCATAACCTGCACAATGACCTTTCAACTCATCTACTGGGGGACCTATCCACACTTCCACCCGAAAATAAATTTACCTGTTTACCTTCATGCTTCTCTTTCGTCTAACCACAAAGACCTTCCTGTCACGACAACTACTTGTGTGCATGCCTGTACATGTACCTGTTCATGACCCTACCTGTTCATTTTTATACTTGCATTCAGACTAACTGTTAATATCTACCCGTAAACGGTTCTACTGTTCTACATGTACACAGATGTACATGTTCATCACTATACCTGTTCAGTTTGTTTCTTCTTTTTTGGCATAACCTGCACAATGACCTTTCAACTCATCTACTGGGGTACCTACCCACAGATCCACCAGAAAATAAATTTACCTATTTACCTTCATGCTTCTCTTTTGTCTAACCACAAACTGACAAAGACCTACCTGTCACCACAACTGCTTGTGTACCTACCCATACATGTACCCATTCATGACCATACCTGTTCATTTTCATACTTTAATTCAGATTAACCGCTAAGATCTACCCATCATCGTTTGTACTGCGCAGCAACACCCTGTTTACCTGTTTATCTTCATGCTTCTCTTTTGTCTAACCACAAAAAAATACCTGTCACCACAACTACCCATAGATGTACTGTTCGTGACCCTACCTGTTAATTTTCATACTTAAATTCCAGCTGACTGCAAAGATCTACCCGTCAACGTTTCTACTGCGCTGCATGTCCACAGTTGTACCCGTTCATCAGTATACCTGTTCAGTTTATTTCTTCTTTTTCGTCATAACCTGCACAGTGACCTTTCAACTCATTTACTGGGGTTCATACACAGAGATCTACCTGGAAATAAATTTACCTGTTTATCTTCCTGCTTCTCTTTCATCTAACCACAAAGACCTACCTGTCACCACAACTACTTCTATACCTGCCCATACATGTACCCGTTCATGACTCTACCTGTTCATTTTTATACTTTTATTCAGATTAATCGCTAACTGTCAACATTTATAATGCTCTACATGTCCACAGATGTACCTGTTCATCAGTATACCTGTTCAGTTTATTTGTTCCTTTTTGGCATAACATGTAGTGACCTTTTGACTCATCTACTGCGGTACGTACACACAGATCTACCCGAAATTATTTTTACTTGTTTATCTTCTTGTTTCTTTTTTGTCTAACCACAAAGACCTACCAGTCACCACAACTACTTGTGTACATGCCCATAGATTTACCCGTTCATTACCCTACCTGTTCATTTTGATTATTTCATTCCAACAGACCGTTAGTACTTACCTGTCCTCTCACCTGTTGTTCTAAATATTCACAGATTTACCCTTTCATCAACCAACCGGTTACATTTGTGTGTGGTTTTCAGCTGGCTTTACATGCACACTTATCTGTCAACTCATCTGCTGGTCTGTGTACCGACAGACCTACCCGAAAATGAATGTACCTGTTAATTTTGATGCTTATGGCTATAACCACGAAGACCCACCTGCCGATTCAACTGTCTACATGTTTATAGATGCACCCATTCAGAAACTCTCCCCGTTCATTTTTATGCGTCCATTCTGAATTACCTCCACAGTCTACCAGTCCACCCAACTGGTGCTCTACATAAATACAGATCTACCCGGAAATATATATATTACGTCTTTATCATGATGCTTTCCTTCCGGCTAACCACGAAGACCTACATGTAGACTAAACTACTCCTTCACGTGGCCATAAATGCATCCGCTCTTCAACCTACCCGTTCATTTTGATACTTTAATTTCGACTAACCGCTAATATTTGCCTGCCCACTCAACTCTTGTTCTGCATATCCATGGATCTACACATTTATTATCCCACCTGTTCAGTATATTATTTTCCTTCCTGCATAACATGCACACTTATCTGTCAGCTCATCTATTGGTCTACATACCCACAGACACACCCGAAAATAAATCTGCCTATTCATCTTGGTGCTGTTCCCTTCCGGCTAACCACGGAGGTAATTTTTTAATGCCCAGTCAGTGAGGACAGTTATATCAAGGTCAGTGATCAGGAAGACTCAGTTACCTGGCTCATACATATTTCATCAACATGTTCATCAGCCTACCTGTTCATTTTGATGCTTTCATTCCAGATAACCGCAAAGATCGACCTATCCACTCACCTAATGTTTTACATACAATTTACCTTAGTATGACCATGCTTACTTTACAGCTAACAACCTAAACCAACCTGATGTTCACTCACCTATTTGTTGACATACTCAGGTCTATCCATTCATAAAGCTTCATAATTATTCAATTGATGATTTCCATCCAACTTGATATGTAAACTTACCTGTCCACTTACAGACCCGTCTATATACCCACCAATCATGTTCATCTTGATCTTTTCTTTCCGGTTAACCACGAAGATTTACCTCTAAACTCACCTCCTAGTCCAAAGACACTATTACCTTAGTGGACATGTATGTGGACAGATGAGAAGATTCCACAGGTGTATTAATCATCCAAACTATTTGTGGGTAGGGAGAGGCATAACTGTGCTGGCATGTTTGCAGTGAGCCGTGAAGAATAGCAAGAAAATGCTTGTGTGGATAAACGGGTAGTTTTGTATCACCTGAGTGTACAGGCATGCGGCTAGCTCGTTATATATTTTTCACACATTAACTGATGGGTAGGTCTGTGGTTTAGGAGACAATAGCCTGAATGGGCATGTATGTGGTGTGGTGCACAGTTGTATTTAATGAACGGGCAACTTTGTCGGACTGGAAACCATACAGGTAGATGCATCGAAAGACTGCTACATGTTATTCAACGATTTGGTTTCTGAGCAGGTGCGATATGGCCATCTGAGCAGGTGCGCCACTGCCAATCATAGGGGTTTGTAGGTAGGTAGTCCGATAGCTTCGGGGTTTCCTATCCAATCATTTGGAAAGAATAATAATTTATTTGAATTTTTTCATTGACAAGAAAGGTAAATTATCATTCATATGTGTGGATAAGATAGGTACTCATACATAGCCACGGTGGTAGAATAAAACACATTAATTACTAGTATGTAGATGTATAATAGTAGCCGGTAGATCTGTAGTTAGGCGGGCAAGCCTCTGTCATCAGTGTTTACTAAGTTCAATTTTGCATTAGATCTAGCCATTAGATCTAGACATTTTCTTCCCTATGATTACAGACTCAACTAAATGAATTTTAGTAGACTTGATGTGCTGTCTTGACAATGAAAAATATTTATGTTCTGCCAATATAGGCGCAGGTACGTTTACGATATTATTTCTGATGCAGCTGCAGACCTGTTTACCCCTACGGTTTTGCCGTAATTCCTATGGATTCAGACCTCAAATTCCGCTGTTATGCTGGTTGTGTCAAAAATTACGGCCATTGTCTGATTTTCCCTTTCCCACATTTTAAGCTGGAGTAAAACCGCAGGCACAGGATCGAAACTGTCAAAGGGCCAAAACCAAGTCATGACAGGAAATTACTTCCCTTGGAATACCGACTGCGCATGCTCATTGTTAAAACTCTGCTTCTGCCGTCATCTTTGAAGTGTGCTTTGGGAAGATGAGTAAAAGATGTGTTGAAGATTCGGGATTGACTACCCCCCAAGAAAATTAAGGCGACCCAACATTATCGCCCAGAGTACCATGAGAGGTGGTCATGTTTATTGCATTCGCGAAAAGGCGATTCGTTCTTCACATCACTTCACTTGCGCACATGGTGTGGAAACGATTGCAAGAGGCACGTGAAGTCCATTCGCCACTGACAAAGATTATGAACCTTTTGAAGAAATCCCAGCCGTCTTGTTTAAAGTTTCTGGAAGCAAAGGAGGTGAATGCCAGCAGGACATCATTAGAGCTGAAGCCATGATGTGCGACTTGTTATCGTCAAGACTTGTAATCATCACGATCCATGGATCTATTGGGTGTTTCTAATAATAGTTTAAACAAAATGCTGTTGCACTTGAACTTGAGGCTATTGTGCCTTCATTTGTTACAATCTTGGTCTGAGTAAAAATTAACTGTGAATACATCTGTCTAAAACATTGTGTGAGATATGAATACATAAGAGTGAAAAATGGAGTGTGTGTATTACTGACAGTCACCTTGGATTACTGACAGTGACAACTTCTGCCCAAAGTACTGACAAGTGAAAAGAGGGGTAAACAGGTCTGCAGCTGTGACCAGCAATAAACTGAATCAACAAATCAAACAGGCTGCATAGACAACAGCACTATCACAAAAATGCAATCAACTGAATAATATTGGTAGTAGATTCGGTGTGCCAGATCCAAGTTGCATAAGTTTGAAACTTTGGGTTCAACCATCCCAGAACTTTGCAACTTGTCGCGATCTTTGCAACTCGGTCTGGTGGGATGAAACCGAACCGTAAATAAATCAACGTGGATGTACAGTGAATAGATTAACTTTCCATCTTTCATTTGTTGTCATTATTATATTTTTATGTGCTGATGTTATTTAATGCCAGCCTGTATCCTGACATATGTGATGATGAAATTCGAGAAACAGAAATGTCTGACATTGATTGAAAACTTGTATGTCTTTTGTGACTATGCAACATGGAAAGGTATGATCAAACCGCACGTAAATCAATCAATCCAGTACACGAAACTGATAGGAAATCAATCTCTCTTTCATATGGTATGGTTAATTTTTACTTTGGTGTTGTATATATTCACCAGTTAGACAATTCATGACGGTACCCTGTGTTGAAAACTTTGCAACTTCCCAAAACTGGCTGTTTGTCACAGAAGTTTGCAACACAGTCTGGTGTTTTCAGATTAAAAACAGAATAATCTGAACCAGATAGGAAACATATAGAAGAATCTTTCATCTTTCTGGTGATACCATTCGCTTAATTTTCAATGCCCTAGTTATTTCGCAGTAATCCAGTTTCTGAAGCAAGTGACGACAAAAAGTTGCAGAAGTACGCAACCTTTGGAGTCGAGTTCAAAATTTCATGATGCCGTCATGCCGGTATGCATCACAGTGCAATGTGTTTAAAATAAAAGCAAAGTTAAAACACAAAGATATGTAACTCGTAGGAAATGTTCTCATCTTTTACATGGTACTATTCTCTTTACATTCCACTCCATAGTTATTAAGCGGTAGGCCCTGAAACAACAACACCATCCAAAAAGATGTGTGCAACTTTTGGATGTTTGTTGCAGAAGTTTGCAACACAGTTCCATGTGGTCAAAGTAAACATGACATAATTTTGATAATGTAAGGAACAGATAGAACAATCTTTCTCCATTCACGTGGTACCACTCTTGAATTTTCTGTGCTTTAGATTTTTAACAATAAGCATGTTTCTGACATAAGTGGCTTCAGAAAGATGCATAAGTATGCAACTTTTGGGGTCGAGTTTGAAATTTTACAACGCCGTCACGCCGGTATGCATCACAGTGCAGTGTGTTTAAAATAAAAGCAAAGATAACACACAAAGATGTGTAACTGATAGGAAATTTTCTCATCTTTTACATGGTACTATTCTCTTTACATTCCACTCCATGGTTATTAAGCGGTAGGCCCTGAAACAACGACAACATCCCAAAAGTAGTTTGCAACTTTTCAATTTTGGATGTTTGTCACAGAAGTTTGCTACATGGTTCTGTGTGGTCAAAGTGAACGTGACATAATTTTCAGAATGTAAGGAACAGATAGAACAATCTTTCTTCTTTCACGTGGTACTACTCTTGAAATTTTTCATGCTCTAGATTTTTTTACAATAAGCAAGTTTCTGAAATAAGGGCTTCAAAAAGTTGTCAATCTTTTTGATGCTGTCGCAGAAGTTTGAAACACGTCGTGGTGTCAAACTAAACAAAATGTAATGACATGAGGGTACGGGATCGATAGAAAAATCTTTCATCTATTACATGGTGTGGTTGTTTTTAACATACGTGCTGGGTTTTTTTAACAATAACGTCATTTCTGACCTAAGGGTAGGCGATGTAATAATACATTTTGGGGAAAAGTTGCAAACTTCTGCGATCGTCAGAACCCACCATCAGGCCAAGCGAATGGTGTCAATTTCTGGGCTATTCAAAGCTTTGCAGAAGGTTTTTATCAGAATATTACAACATGATCAACGTCTGTCATCACAGTTTGTCAAAAATGATTATGAACACAAATACTTAAATGTTCATGTTTATTGCTTTACGTAAAGGGATGCTCCTGTGATGAGCTTCGTGATGTTAAACTTGTTTGTGTGTTGTACACTAGCTTAATCACTAAAAGAAATCACTCGCTGTCATGTCCATTTTCAGGAGCTGAATTTCAGTGCTTAAATTACCTTCTCATGCAAATAACTACATATCTGCTATTTTTGAGCACTCTGTTGTGGCACATTTTGTCACTATGGCAAATTTGATGTACTGCCTGCACGTTTTGTCACTCTGGCATGTTTTGTCACTACATGGTGACAAAACATTCTGAAAGGTCCACTTGCTGCACATTTTGTCACCCCTTCACCGGCAACACTATAATCTGTTTTTCCTTCTCTTGGTGTGTGTCAGTGTGTGTGTGCACACACGTGTGTGTGTGCCCGCGTGCACGTGTGTGTATGTTGATGTGCATTTGTCTGTGGAAGTGTGCGCACCACAGATGTGGTGTATTGTGTTGTGTTACATTATCCCCACCTCTATTTATGAAATTCTGTATTGCTTTGAGTAAACTACAAGGCTGCTGCTACGAGGCTGCTGCTGCCCATAGCTCTATGAGCTGTCAGTGTGATTTGATTGTGTGCTGTGGATGTCCCATTAGTATAATATTCTTTGATTGAATGGCTGGTATTTGTTAATGAAACAGATGGTAAACGTGGACTGACTTTGGGTGTGATATTTCATTCCATGCAGCGTCTTGTATATTTTGTAGCATAATATGTGCCTCTCTCTCTCTTTGACGCGTGTGCGTACACACACACACACACACACACACATCACACACACAATATCACATGTGCTGATATCCAAGTGAAAAAAAGGTACAATGCCTGCACAGTTTGACACTACCTCATTGGTGACAAAACTTGCAGGCATCGCTGCACATTTTGTCACCATAGTGACAAAATGTGCTGCAGTGGCAAAACATGCCGCAACACACTCTCTAAATGTATCATGAACACAAGATCAGATTTTATATTGACTTCAAATTTTCACCCTCTATTTGTGCACCTTTTGGCAACATGTCATATATACAATTGCATACCTTTTTTGCCTAGTAGTACCTCCCATGAAGGCATGTTTGATGTTTTCAGCATGAATTTGGTTTCAAAATGACCTTTTTTATGTAACCTTAGGTCTCGTAAGAAAATGATTTGCTAAGTCACTGGAACATTTTTTAACAGGAGTCCCAAATTACATAACCAGAATGCACAATTATTTTAAAAATAATTTTCACCTTCTTCTTTCAAAGTCAGATCCCTTTGATTTGTAATGAGATATTGTTAATATGTGTGCAGGAAAGGGGACAGTTTGTTTTATTAAAATAGTAAAAAGTAACTTCTGAAAACTTGGGGAGCAGGGATACCTCAGTGGTTAGAGCGCCGGACTCATGATTGAAAGGTCACGGGTTCGAATCACTGCAGGTGTGGCGGGAGAATTTTGTTGTTCAGGATGAACTGTCTGTGCTGACTCTTATTTTGGTATTCGTTCTACCCCTGTGTTACCATAGTAGCACAAAAGATCCTGGTCATTCTGCCAAAAGTGCAGGTGGCAGGTTACAGCTAAACACACATGCACCTTATGTATGTGGTTTTGCATGAAGTGACAAGGTGCATGGATATATGGTGTACACAGAACGCGCCAAGACGGCAGCAGTTTCATGTGGCACCAGGCATGCCAGCGCTGTAACTACACCACTTCGGTGGATATTCAAAAATGTGCTATAAAAAGCTATTCACTCGTGTAGAATCAGATGTGACCACAGTGAGTCTGCTTGAGAGTGTAGAATAGCGCTATATAAAAGCAATCAATAACAACAACTTATATGTCATTCTACAAACTACCTTGCTTCATTGTTGTAACTGACAGACACACTTGGCATAACTAACAAATAAATGCAAAATGTGGAACGGTCAAAATCAGAAGTTGATTTAATCAGTGCCAGTGCACTGAATACCTGCAAAACATTCGGAGCAAGTTCACACATGGCTATCGCCAGTCTTAGTCGCTTTAATTGTGAACACAACGGCTGGCTGTTGCTCTTGCAGGCAGGCTATAGCGCTGAACATTGACATTCCTACACGCTTCTGCACCATGTTCTGACAAAGAAAAGGCAAATGTTCTCAAAGTTTTGAAAGGGAAAGATTCACCATGACTGTTGCTCAAGTTGTCACTGTAGCAAAAAGTTCAGTGACTTCGACTGTGCTAATAAATGCAAGTGGGAGTGGGGTCTGTAAAAATGATAGCTGGAATGGTCTAATTGGAGACGTGGACCATGCAAGATTTTAGAGTTTTTCCTTTGAAGCAATTCGCATGTCATACATTGATGGTGTCATGAGATTTTTTCTCTTCTGTCTCAAATGCTGCCCTTTTCTGCCCATTAAAATGGGTGAAAACTGTTATTAAATCCCTTGAAAATACTGAAACACACTAGAATACTGACAAGCAAATTTAGGGGTAGACATGTCTGCTTTTGGGGGCCTAATGGTTTGAGGAAAATAAGACTGCTAGTAGGTCCAGTGATATATGAAGTGACCCCCCCCCCCCCCCCCCAAACAACAACAACAAAACAACACATTTTGTGTGGTCATGTTTTATCTACTGTGCATATGTTGTTTTATCAACCAGCATGGTAAAAACTGGAAGGGGAAGGTAAACATTGGGATGGTTTTTGCAGTCTATCTTTGTAATGTGTTTTGAAGTTAGGTTAGAGCCGTTGTCGTCCCCCCCACCCCCCCTCTAATTTTGTATATTCCCCTTCTAATTTTGTATATGTTTGTCCTGCTTCCCTTTCCCCATACTACTCCAGTGTCTTCAACTGTCCCATTTGCATAGAATACATCACAAACATTATTATTATTATGTGTTTGATTTTGTTTGTGGCAGAAATGGGCAGCTACCCTCAGTCGCAGAGTGGTCAAACTGTCTATGCATCACAGTCTGCACATTCCTACGTTCAGCAGCCACAGCAGCCCACTGTCACAGCCTTCCAGACTGGACAAGCTGCAACTGGAAAGTATTCATCCAGCCAGTCTGCTTTTAGCTCCTACCCAAGCCACTACACAGGTCATCAGACTAGTAAAGCAGAGGGATTTCCTTCTACCTATGGCCTCCAGAGAATGCCTCAGCCTGGTTAGTGAGTCATAGTTGTTTCTCTTACTGTGCTCAGAAGGCCCCCCCCCCCCCCCCCTCCTATTGCATTCATTGTGTGTGGGACACTTCAAAAACAGAGGAAAGAGTGGCTGGGGTGGCTGTCTCCACTAAAGACATGCAGACACTTGTCAGCTTCCAAGATGACAGCTTTTCTTTTGGCTCTCAGACATGTTTACTATTCAAGGAATGTATTTTTATTTTTTATATTGTCTGATTTTCTTTGGTCCCTACAATTTGTACAAGCTATGTCTTACCTGAAGTATGATTTAAGAACTACCTATAGAATTAACCAGAGGTGGGAAGGAGATTGTTTTTGTCTGGGTTCACAGCGTTCATTTAGAGGAAATTTGACTGCAGACTCTGTTGCTAAGGATGCCCTCATTGATGACATCTCAAATGAGCTCATCTCCTCTTCCAACTTAAAGTCATGTGTGAATAAATATGTATTAGAACTTTGGCAATCAGAGTGGGATGAGTTCCCAGAAAATAAACTGCGTAAGGTATTTCCAATGTTACTTGTCCTCGGACTAACAGAAGAGAAGAGACTGTGATATCTTGACTGCACATTGGTCACTCTTATGTTGCTCATTCCATTTTATTGAGGGGAGAGGAGCCACCAATGTGTATTGCATGTGAGGAGCAACTAACCATGGGACATATTTTACTTTTTTGTTCCAGTCTTATAAGAGAGAGATATTTTACAGCTCAGTTTCTGCAGATTTTATCCCAGGACATATTGGATAACATCTTTAACTTTTTGAAAGAAAGTATTTTTGGCTGACTATAAATTTTTGGATCAGTTTTGGTTCTGTTTGTGTTTTATCCACTTTTTATAATTTTATATCTGATTTTTAAAAACATAAAATTAAAAAAAATATACCAGTTTTAGCTTGTACATATTTTTAGCACTTATTGTGAGCTGATAAAATGTTTTTCACCCTGATATATAATAACTGTGCTGGTTGACTGGGTGTGCAACACCTGGTTACTTACTATAGTGAGAAACACTATAGTATGATTTTATAAATATATTATAATCTGACAGTATCTTTTGAACTTGAAGCTATCAAAACTCTCATTTCCTCTCTTGTTCTCTCTAGGCTTGATTATTGTGATGCTCTCCTTGCTGGGTCTCCTCAGGTTCTCCACGATAAAAATTCAAACAGTGACCAACTGCTCAGCTTGCCTTATCTGCAAAGCTCCTAAATCTGCCCACATCACTCCTTAACTCTGTGATTTCTACTGGCTATCAGTCAGCAGCTGGATTGAATACAAAATAGCTCTCATTGGCTTCCACATTGTCTTGGGTAGAGTTGCTTCGTATTTACTATTTCTCGCTGTGTTCGCTCAGCCTCAGATACTCAGATATTCCGTATTCCTAGGATGGGCAGGGGGACCCTGAGGGAGAGATCCTTTCAATACATCAGACATGTGATTTGGAACTCTCTTCCACTCTCTCTCTCACTCCTTTCTTTTAAAGGACAAGTCCAAGGTTTGGGGTGATTATTGACACGATTTTCATTAAAGTTCACTGAGAACAGTGATGTAGGTGAAATTGTGATCTGAGGGTTATAAATGCACAAAAACAGTCATTTTCTGTCGTACCGAAAGCGTCGCCATGACGCTGAAAATCATGTGCACATATGCGCACTACGTCACTCTGGGGAGTCGCTGCAAAATGGCTAGTAGCCACAGGGTAACCGATGGGGGAAAAAATCCAGTTCGAATCTCCAAGGATGAAGCTCCGACGCCATTGTCAGTAGTTGGGCCTTTGTTTATTTCCTCCTTATTTCTCAAGCCTTGTTAGGTGTGTGGCGTTTCAGGCTTTTTCGTTTTGTTTACTCTTTCACAACAGGCTAGACCTCATCAGGGAGCCTGCCTTTTATTGGGTGTTTTATTTTGTTTTCCCAGTTTATCCTTGCTTGTTTCATCACATGTAAAAATAAAAAAGTTTTGTTCATTCTAGTTCAATAGACTAGCGATTTCATGGCCTCCCTGGGTTAGGGTTTGGGGTTGGGCTAGTTACCGGTTCTTGCCATTCACTGTTTTTTCCTTGGCTTGCCCTTTAGTTTCTCAAGTTATATTGTTCATTTACGATGTACGAGTGAGGGGGGTAGTCTCGATGTTTAACAAGACCTCTCATTCTGTCTTTGTGTGGGGTAGTTCATGAATGTCTGTTGCCCTGCCGTGTTGTCACTGCTAAGTGGGTTGTATCGTGTACACGGATTACGTGTATCTAGCCTTTGTCCCGTTGCTCGGTGACATTACTTGCCTCATCTTTCTTTTCAGAAAGTGTTGTTGTTGTTTTCTCTCTCTTTTCCCCTTCTTTTTCACCATGCGTTCTTTGGTTTCTTGGCCATTTCATACCTGCTTGTTGGCTTGCCTGATTAGGGCAGCCATTTTGTATTTCTCTTGTCTGCATTTGTTTACATCCCGATGCTTTGTCATTGGTAGTCCTGATTAGCGTTTTGCTTTATCAGTCTGCGGCCTTTGTTTTTCTAGATGGAAGCCGTGTTAGTGAGGGGTTAGTTTAGAGTTAGTTATGGTTAGTTTGGCTTTCCATCTGTTTGTCGTTGGCACAGTTGTTTTTGCTCTGTGCGCTTATGACTGTAGTCGTCCACTCCTTTGTTGCACACAGCCATGTTTTTCATTGCACCTTGTTTAGCTAATTTGTCTGATATTTCATTCCAATAAAGACCACAATGAGACGGTACCCAACAAAACTCAATCCCAATACAATTTATTAGATATTTTACTTGATAAAATATATCCCGTCTCATTTTACAGTTCTAGTTTTTCAGTGCACAGAGAACTGATTTTGAGTCAACACAGATCACAAAATTATATATTGCTAACTGAATATTGCATATGTAGTTTAATGCCATTAATATTGCATATAACTCAGATGTAAATATGGAAAAACCCTTTCCTAAGTAAAAAGATTTTTGCACTTTTAACGAATCCTGCTCCAATGTCTAATGAGTCCAGAACGGAACCAACAGTAAAAATCTTAATATGATTTTGATATTTATTATTTTGATGTTCTCTTACTTGTGTAGCTAAAATGTTTGTAGAGTCACTTTTCTTCAAATCAGTATAATCAGTATCAAATTTGGCATTTATGTGTTGCCATTGTGGCATTTGAGATGATGTAGGGAGAACTGGAATTGATTTAATATCTATGTTACATTCGTTAATCAAATCGTTTATATAATTTCTGATTGGCTGAATTAATTATATGTTTTGAGCACTTTTGGGATAGTCTTTATTAGAATCTATAAACATTTCTTCTGTTACCGAATTAATGACTGCAAGACTGCTGATAACATATTTTGAAATCGCCAATTTACGTTGTTCGGAAAGAGATATTATTCCTGCTTCTGCGTAAGATTTGCTGGTATTTGTATGCACCGGAACACCAATGGCTAATTTGATTGCTTTACTATCGATGCTTTGCAGCTTCTTTAGGAGTGTGTTTGGTGCGGAAAAATATACCTCTTGACCATAAATCAATTTTGTTCTCACTAAAGATAATGATAAATGTAACAATGTTTTTGTGTCCTGACTCCAAGACTCTGTATTAACTATTTTAGAAAATTCAGTCATTTTCTGGCTTTATTTATTAAATTTTCAATGTGTAGCCTCCAGTTCAGCTTAGCACACCCAAAAACTTTGTATTCTGTTTGTAATTTAATAACTGACCATCTAGTTCTATTTGAGGCAAGCTTTTCGGGTTTTCTCCGTTATTAATGTAATGGAGCGGAGTGGTAGAAGGACAGGACACAGGCAGCAGAGTCAGTCAAAATGGAGACCACAGCAGGCGGCGACGGCAAACAGGCTTTATTCTACAGCAGCAGACAACTTTCTCAGCACACCCAAAATCCTCAGCGCACGCATAGATAAGAGAACTGCGCGGGCCACAAGGAACACACGCTATCGTTACAATGAAATCGGCCCTCTGGACCACAAAATGGCTGACTATTGTGTTTCCTTGGCCCGCACAAATACAGTTTCCTCAACAATAACTAAACTAAGTAAAACATGAAATACATCAAATAAAAGCTACAGTTACAACCTTTTAAACCGTATAAACAAAATGTACACACATGACTTATTTAATTTACAACAAGAGTGGGAAGCGTAGGGTTGCACCTATCTATAAGCAGATTCGTACAACTAAATCACAACTAACACAATGTACAAAATATAACTGTCACTAAAACTTACATCAGAATAAAGAACACGCTCCCACGGTTAAAATGGTACATAACAATTACAATACAACGCTCTGTAAGAGAAGCAAGACACACTCAAAGACTAGCACTAAAACAATTGGTGTGAACTTTCGCCTGGGGCGCGTTATTTTAGTCGCAGCAGCGCTGATAGTGATACCAAGTAGTCTATGAATACAACTTAGCTTCTACAGTACATAATACTTAGTAAGTTAATTTCAACCCAAAATAAACACTAAACATGAAGTCAGCTAAGCAAAATACTATACGACAAAGCATTGATCGACACAGAATTACTTCAATCGAGTCAAAACAACGATTCACTACTATTCACTAGTACTAAACAGAGAACGCGCCATGCAGACGACGGCTATAAAAAGAATGGACCCAGAGAGGCATCGGCTACTGATTAAGCTCGACCCTGCGTCTAAATAAGATCTAAATAAACATTCTAAGATGCCAAATTACATGATTACACATGGCTTGCTGCATAAAAAGGACTAGGTGAACAAGGAGTAGGTAAACAAACAAGCGGTCAAAATATTAAGGGAGTAAACAGATTTGAAAATGGCGCGCACCGCCCGCTGGTCGGCTGTGAGAAGGCCATGTGGCGTTACGCAGCACGCAGCGCTTTAAAACAAAAGCGTCGTCTGCTCCGGTTCCCGGGTTACTAACAGTACAATAATGAAATTGCATGGATCTGATAACCGGGGCGGGATTATTGTAAAAACGTACAAAGAGCACTTGCTCACATTAAAAAGCATTAAACACATGTTCTCCTGTGATAATTCAAAACCATTATCCTTCATGTAAGCAGTTAGTTTATTTATTTCCGATTGGTATAGTTTTTGTACATGATTTACCACCCTCTTATTTGTATGCTTTCTAAGAGTTGTGTTAACACAAACAGCAGTATCATCTGCATATTACTTCACATGTTTGTTATTTGATAATACTTTTGGGAGATCATGTATAATAATGTTAAATAGGATAGGTGCAATAATTGTTTTGTTAGATGAATATGTCTTACCTACGCAAGTACAAATACATCTTTCAGATAAGAAGTTTTTAAAATATTGAAACATACCAGTAATGCCTATATTTTTCAGTTTATAAAGTAGTTTATAAAGCCTTTTTAACATCAAAACATGTGGCCAGAGTACTTTTTCTCCTCAAAAACTGTTTTTTAATATGACTTGTGAGTTTTACTAAATGATCAGTTGTACATCTTCCTTTTCTAAAACCTGCTTGATTAACAGGGATTATACCATTTTTTTTCTCACAGTCATGTAGCAATCATTTGAGTATGATCTTTTCCATTATCTTACCAGCATGTGATGTGAGTGCAATTGGTCTGTAGCTAACAATAGCTGATTTTGGTTTGCCTTGTTTTAGAATCGGGATTATTACTGACTGCTTCCAGATACTAGGAAGAGTTTCATTTAACCGACATTTTTGGTAAAATGCATGTAATAACTTTTTCCAACTATCAGGCAAATGAGTCAGCATTTGATATGAGATACCATCAATTCCAGCTGCTGTAGAATTTGATGCAAAAGACTCCATGGTCTCTATAAATTCATCATACTGTAATGGGGAATTCAAGTAATGACACTGGTTTGGAAATGCATCCTTGTATTCTTCATTTTGTTCTTCTTCCTTTCTAAATTTGATAATCTATGGATTGAGATTTGATGATAAACTATTTCCTGCAAACAAATTTACAAATGCTTCTGCTTTATCGTATCCACTTGGAAAGTCATTATTTTCTAATTTAATAGGATATATGCTTGTAACTTGTATCCATTTTTCATTTCTTTAACTTTTTTCCATACTTTATACATGTCTTTAGATTCCAATACTTCGCTTTTACAGAATTCAGTCCAATGAGACTTTTTGGCTTCTGCTATTATTCTGTAGTGTCGTATTTTTGCACTTTTCATACTCACAAAGTTTTCCTGTTTTATTCTTTAACCATTTCTTGAATTTCTCCCTTTTTTGGGATACTGCTTGTTTGCAAAATGTATTCCACCATGGATTACCAGATTGTTCTCTTATTTTCTTATGTTTAATTCTAGGGATGGATTGTTCAGCTGCTAATAAAATTGTCTTGGTAAAATTTGAATTTTTTTGTAGTGACCTGGTATACACTATTCCCATTTCATCACCAGTAACAAATGCATTGGAAGAAATCTATGCTACTACTGTGATGGTTAAAATTAATGAACAAATAACGCTTAATGTCATCTCTGTGTACTTTCCAAATGGACCAAAAGGTGACAACACAGACTGGCTAAAAGACATTGCACTGTCAAGCAAGAGTAATGTGATTGTGGGAGATTTCAATGCCCATGCACCTTTTTGGGAAAATGAATGTACATCAGTGACTTGTAATAGACTTGTTGAAAATATTGTGGACTCTAGTTTATGTCTACTAAATGATGGAAGAATAACTAGGATACCAGATGTTTCCACACATAAAGCAACTGCTATAGATCTTTCTCTTGTTACACCTGATCTTGCAGTGAACTGTACATGGTATACAGAAGAAGATTGTCTGGGAAGTATCATCTTCCCATTATAATTGAGTTAAATGAAAATATAAAAGATGATGAACCAGAAGATGAGGGTAAAATTCCCAAGTTCAAATATAAGCATGTTGACTGGGAAGCATATCAGGCATTCCTTCTATCTTCTGACATTAATTCCATTATTAATGAAGATATAAATATGTTCTGTAAGGCAGTCTGCTGTCTGAGCAGCTGAAATGGAAGGTCGCTGGACAGGCAGGCCCAGAGGAAAGCAAAATGCTTTTGCACCCAAAGTTTCCATGGTTGACAAAAGATCAAGGGAGCAAATGTTCTGAGCAAGTTACCACAACAGTTCAATCCACCCAGCTGTCTGAAGATTTCCCAGTTCTATGCAATGCACTTGGAAGGGGTGCTGGCCATAGGGCTTTGTTTTACAGTTCTTGAACCCAGGAACATCAAGAAATGACTCACTCACCAATCAGAGAGAATGAGATGGAGCGTGTGGCAAAATGAGCTCAGAGAAATAGAGTGGCAGATTTTTGTAGATGGAATGGTCAATGACTTAAAGCAGCTTTTGGAGAATAGTCATGCACAGGCAGCCAGTGCAGCTGTCTCAGAGTGGGGGTGATGTGGTCATGTTTTCTCTGTCTCCCCACAACCCTAGTAACAAAAATAGGGGGTATGCTGGACTTGCCATGTCTGTCTGTCCATGTGTCCAGCTTTGTCCAGAGGATATTTTCTGAGCAGTTAACCTTTTGTAGCCAAACATTGTATGGTGGTGCATAGTTGTGGATCAGAGTATCATGTAAAAGAAATGGGTTGCTGTCTTCATGGTCAAGGTCACACTTGTATAATAAAAAAGAAAAAGATTGTTTCCATCAGCTATTTCTTCTGAACTAATGGTGTTTTTAACAGCCAAACTTAGTGTAATTGTAAATCATCATAAGCCAGAGGGTCCAGTGAAAATACTGGATTGCTGCGTTTACATCAAGGAGATCGCTTTGTTCATGGTCAGGGTTACAGCAAATGTTCAGAATTACAATTGTTTGTCTGAACGATGTCTTTTTAACTGCTCAACCTTTTGCAACCAAACTTAGTATGGTGGTGCATCATTGTGAGGCAGAGTGTCATAGCATAACAAAATGAGTTGCTATCGTCAAGATCAAGGTCACAGCGAGGACATAGATACAGTGCTATAAGCTTGTACCACTTCTTGCACTTAAAACAGGAGGGTGGCAGGGAAAACCATGAGAGTTCAGTGAAACCTCAGCACTATATTTAGATGCACAGACAATTCATTCATGAGAAACTGGACAGGCACTGACTGAATTCCACTTCATTCACAATTGAGCTGTGGAAAAATGGCTACTATGAGGGAGTGTGATGTTGGAGGATTATAGAAAAGAGGAGTTGGATGAAATTGAGCGACAAATTGAAGAGTTTGAAAGAGAAGAAAATGACTCGTCAAAGATTGGCAGTGGTGGTGATGAAGAAGTGAGGGAAAATCAAAAAGTTTCTGACCCAGAAGATGAAGTGCCTTTGTTGACATTACAACAAACATGGTGGTCTGCAATGCATGCACCAGAAGTGAAACCATCTGATGAGCCTGTTGGCCCAAACCACACCCTTGACCCTACCAGAAGCTGCCAATCCTCTTGCTTATTTTGTTGTCTTTCTCCTTCAAACATTTTTTTAAACAGCATCCAACGAAACAAACTGATATGTTAGACAGAAAATTGCGACAAAGGGCACACTTGACCCACTTTAGAGAGTGCACTAAAAGAAATTCAGCTGTACCTGTTTTAATCATGATGGGTATTAAAAGGCAACCCTATCTTGGTGCTAATGGTCAGCAGATATATGCTTCACCAATCTCTGGGTCAGTAATATGATGCCAAAAACAAGGTTTCTGAAAGTAAACCACCACCTTCACCTGCACGACACATCCGAAGCACCTGCACATGACAGTCTGCAGTATGACCCTCTCTGTCAGAGCATTGCACATCATACAATCCCTTAGATGTGAAATCACCAAGAACTACAATATAAGGATTGTTACATCAGTTAAACCTACACAGGAGTCAAATGTGTTTTTGTGTCCCTTCTGTCTTGGGTGTCTGTGGAGAAAAGCTTACACAATACAAATATTTTGCTTTTCGTTAAAATGGATCAGCATGAGCTTCTCCCTCTGTAGAAAAGGTCAGACACTGGGGATTCCCTGATAGCACGAGCATGAGCAGAAAACACACCAGGCTGACCTACACAGGTGAGGCGAGTGACACCATGCAGAGCTCCATGTCACTAACACTGAACTGCTTGCTGTGTGTGTGTCACAGACTTCCGCTTCACTCCACAGACTTTCCAGATGGCTTGCAGTTCTAAACCTGGATTATATTTTAGTCTGTGGAGACTTTAACTATGTCTTCAGAAATGATTTTGACATTATTTCTGGTGAAAAACATGCTAAAAGGGTTGTGTTGAAATTTAATGATTTGCTTAGTGACTGTGACTTGCATGATTCATGGAGATTATTTCACCAAGAAGGTAAAGAATATTAGGTCATTCTCCTGAAAAAGGGACCAGAAAGGGTGCCGCTTTCCTGATAAAATAAAAACAAATCTAAAACATAAAACTTCTAAACTGCTGCCATATTTCTGATGTAATGTATTTGGAGAAATGAGGGAAATACCACAGAAATACATCATTATTTCTTGTGCTATGAGTCTTTTTTGATACAAATCACAAACATTCTCATGGCTGTCATTTGTGACATGGCTAAAGCAAGGTAAACTGATTGCAGATATTTCCTTGAAAGCGTCCATGATCGAATAAAAACAGATTTCATGAGAAATAAGCTCTTTCATAAAAATACTATTTACTTCCTACTACTTCCTTCCTACTATTTACTTCCTACTAGCAGCTCCAAATGAAAAAAGAAGAAGATCTGTGCCTTGCACGTTACCGATGGTCTTATCAGTTGTATCATAATATCATGACTTTTTTTTTAATGACAGAAACTAAAGAACTTTCTTCTTTTTTGTCTGCTTGGTACATGACCACATTTTCCCATGTCATTTTTGCTTGGTTGATGATATGAGAGTAGATATGAAATAAATTACAGTCATTTCTTTGGGGGTGGTTTTACGTGGTGTCGTAAAATGATGTAACGTGCGAGCACACAACAGAAATATTCCTGTTAGTGCCATTGACTTCTGACCTACCCTAATGTATGAATCCATGTCAGCTGACTTGTGGCAGCAACTTTTGACCTCTTCTTACATTGTGTGTGGTGCATTATTTGACTGCAAAATGGAAATCACTGTGGTGTCTTCAGTGGTGAGGGCAGTAATGTGCAGGATAAATATTTGTTCCCTGTCGGTTGAGCATTTTTAGATAACCTTTTGTAATCAGACTTGGTATGTGGTGCACCATCATGAGCCCGAATGTCATGTAAAAAAATTGGGATTCTATCTTCAAGGTCAAGGTCACAGTGAGGGCTTATATAATCAAAATATGACAGTTTGTACTATATATTTTATTAGTTCTAAACTAATAAGTATTTTTCAAACGAACTCAATTTGATGGTAGATTACCACAAGCAAAAACATGTCCAGTGAAAATTTTGGATTGCTGTGTTCACGGTCCATGTTGCAGCCAAGGTGAAACATCTCAATCAATGTTAGTTTGGATGATATTTTCTGAATCGCTGAACCTTCTATAACCAAGTCCACTATGGTGATACATAATTATAAACCAGAGTGGAAGGTGCCAAAAGTGGATTGCTGTCTTCAAGGTCAAGGTCACAATAACTGAGTTTGGGTCTATACAATGAAATGACTTTCTATTATATGTTCTGAACTGCTAATCTTTTTCCAACCAACTTAGTTTGACAGTGTATGTTCATAAGCTGGAGTGTCTTGTGAAAAGGTTGCTTTGCTGTATTCAAGGTCAAGATCACAGTGAAGGTTAGGAGCTGCAGTGAATGTTTGACCAAACAATATCTCTGATCAAATAAACTTAATATGGTGGTGCATCATCATGAGCCAGAGAATCATAGGGAAATATTCTTTTGCTATTTTCAAGGTCAGGGCCACAGTCATTTTCACTGTATCTTCAGATCTACTGAAACTTTTACAACCCAAATTAGTTTGATGATGCACCATCACAAGATGGGGTTAGACGCCATAAAAAGAAATTATTGCTTTTACTCAGGGCGAGAGACAGAGGATGTGGCCTGGGTGACTATGGTCCAGATTGTTGCCACTCTTGGCCATCGTGATATCTCAAGCAGGGGTCAATACCAGTTCCAGTCAAGAAAATGTGGACAGAATATTGCTTTTGTCATGAATATACTTGTTTATTATATTTAGTAGTCAATGGTTCAAATGTGTGATTGTTAATGTTATGTCCTTTTGTGCTTGTAATGGTGTCTGCATAACATGTGACACAGATTACCAATTAATTGTAGTTGGTTAGTAACTTTAGAAAGCAAGAAGCAAATATTAATGGCATGCATATATATATATATATATATATATATATATATATATATATATATATATATATATATATAAGATTCAGAACAAGTTAGTGCAACGCATCCCCCTCCACCAAATTACTTTGTAAAAGAAAAGAAAACTAAGGAAAAGAAATGTGTCATCTATTTCATGCATGTCTGGTCTTCGAAGAAGAAATTTGCAGCAAACTTGTTAAAGAGGCAGAAAGTGTCAAAAAAGAAGTAAGAAGTGACATATATTCTTTCATTAATTATAAAATATTGCATAATATTAATAATAACAATCATAATAATAATACAGGATACAGGCAGGAGTTAAACTGGTCACTGAGCCTACTTTATTGATGCATTTCTGGTGTCTTCTGTAAGTTGTAACACACGAGACACTGGCTGATCATGTAAATATAAAAGCACAACTAACCAAGTTCCTGTCACTTTGTCAGTTTATCACTTTATGTCTTGTATTTCTGTACACAGGAGATGTCAAGCTTTCATTTCCAAATAACATTTTTTTTAAATCACGCTTTGAATTTTTATCTTCTATGTTACAGTTTTGACCAGTTTTCAGGAGAATGACCCATATACATGGTGTAAGAAAAATCGATTTGTTGCTAGGAGACATATACTGACAAACTCAATGTTTTTTGACAAAACCATTGAATTTGAATGTAATATTCATTCTGTTGCCTCTACAGATCACAGAGGATGTTCTGTTTTAGTCAAGTTTGCAGAGATTGAAAGCAGTACTGGAAATTTAATAATTGTCTTCTGAAAGACTCCACATTTATTAATCAAATGAACACCATAATTGATAACCACACAGCTGGGGGATTTTTCTTGAACTTAGAAAAAACCTAGTGCTAATTCAAAGATAATGGAAAGGGGGCGGACATTTACAAAGCAGCTAGACATGAATGTTCAAAGAAACATTTTCTCTAATCTGTATAAAAGGAAGATAGATGAAGAAGGAATGGAAGAAAATAACTACTTTCATGAGAAACACAACCACACCAACAATCTCTGTAGCACAGAAAGATAAATGTGATTAACTTTTATGTGCACTAAAACAAATGAAAAATGGCTCAGTGTGATGGGATTACCATTGAATTTTTGCAAATGTTCTGGGCATGCATTAGTAAACTTTTGACTGTTTAAGGAACAGTTTGCACACAAGGCTCCTCCGACACCCTGTTTTCAAAATTTGAAATTTTCACCAACCTTCTCCTCCCACTATTCAAATCAAACTTCAATCCTGGCTGGCTGTTAAAAATCTATTTCCATTCCATTTCTTTTTTCATTTTGAATATAAATTGTCTGAGCATTTGCTTTTCTTGTTTGTTTTTGGTTCCCCTGAAGGGAGGCCAGGGATGTCTTATGTCTCCCTCCTGTCTGGAATCTCAGGGCTGTCATTTGATTCCCCTTTACTATCTCCTCTCTTGTTTTTTCTGCCTAGTCCTCTTGCTCTTTCTGTCTTGTCATGTTTCTGCTAATGGTCCATTCTCCTGATTTTTTTCCAGAAAACTCTCAAATATTTTCCGTTAAGGTTAGGCTCTTGTTGAGCAGCTAGGAGATGATAGTTGGTATGTGGTATGTGCAGCTTGCTGCCATATATGGCACTGGTATTTGCCACAATGCATTTATATAAGATTTTTTAATTTTATATTGTGTCTGTCCATTCCTTTTTTATATTTTTCTTTAACCTGGTATCAAGAAATTAGAATGGTTGACGATACCAGCATGTCCTAGCCATATGTGCTCTTTTAACAGGGTTAATATTGAAGGGACTAACTCTTCAAAAGTTTGTGTCTGATGTTTGTGTGTGTATGTTTTATGTTTGCGAAGTGATTGGTTTTGTAGATTGACTTGACAGAGGGTTGATATGTATGTGAGAAGAGTTTAGAAATGTGTATTTGCTTATGACCTGAGTTTGACTGTCCTGAGGTGACCCTGTGTGGTTGACAGGACATCAAAATCCAATTACTACTACTTGTATTGTTTTTTTATTGTTTTTATTTTTCAACCATTATTTAAGCATAATCAAGAAAGTGAGGAAGAATGAAGCTGGGTATGATTCATCTGGCTAGATAGTTCATTAATCCAGAAAAATTAGGGGACAGTGAGCGATGTCTTGATTAACAAAATTCCATTGTATAGCAGTATTTTTCCAGTAGATCTGATGGAAATTGAAATGATATGCTATACATGTCTCAGGAATGGTGGTTTTTATTTATCTCAGGCTTTCATGCTCCTGCTCAGCACAGTGTATCAATACAACATCAGCTTGAGCAAGCCCAGAAGTCTGGATTCCCTGAGGACAAATATAAACAGGTGTGTTTTGATTTTTGTTTCACTCTACATTGATTTCTGTGAAGCTTGTAATTCTAGAGCTTTTTATTGAATGATTACTACTGCTGCCTACTTGCAGCTAGTTACTTTGCATCTTGCCTTTCACAGTTAGACATCACTGTGATATCCCCTTGATAATGGAAGTTCTTCAACCATTTTCCTTAGACCAATGAATGTTCTAGTTATTAAAACCGGTCACTGAGCCCTTTGATTCATAGGGTAACTAGTGAGGCTGGCTGATTTAGGGCTTCAGAGTTTTTGGAGGAGCATACTAACTGCTCAGTAGAGGGTGCAGTTAAGCATCCTGTTTTGTTGGTAACTCTTTGCATAAATATGTGTGTTAGGGAAATGTGAGTGGCTGGATTCATTAAAATGAAATTGGAAGGAAGCCTGGCACCCAGAAATTACTAAATTGGAGGTAATTCAAATTTCTATATTTTGAAGGAAACAGCAGTTGTTGTTGTTGTTGTTGGGGGGGGGGGGGGGGGGGGGGTTGGTATAGTCTGATACAGTGGAATCTTACAGAATTCTTCACCTATTAACTTTTGTTTCCTTGCATCACAGAGTCTGTATTCCAAAGTGATTTTTAAAATGTACTTGATTCAATTGCAAAGCTGTTATTTAGATAGATATTTGGATCAGATGACAATGCTGTCAAAAATATTTCTCTGTGATAAAAATGACTGATATGATTGATTTTAATTTTTTACAAACTAACATTCACACCACACATCTGAGGGGTTGAGGTTGGGGTGAATATGGGGGCCTGGGGTTGTCCATCCACAGCATAATTAGCTAGTTTCCTGGAAAGTACTTTCTCAAGTACTCAAGAGTGAGGTTTGAGCAGTGAGGGGATGCACCATCCTGTTGAAATACAGCTGTGTTCATCATATCAACCCATTTCCTCCTCATTAAAGCCAGAATGAAGCATCTCCTCGGCATCTCAGTGTACCATTCAGAGTCATCTGTCACCCAGTGACCTTCATCATCTTCAAAAAAGCATGGATGCCTCTCAGTCCTATTGCACACCACATGTTTGTTTTTTTATACTCAGGGGTGCTTGCACATGCTCACGAGGGTGTGCTAAGTCCTAGAACCTCATGTTTTGCTTACTCAAGGGAAAGTGTGCCTAGTTACTGAAGAGAAGAACATCCAAGAGATGAGGGTTGTTCTCAATCCATTCACTGATACTCTGGCAAAATTTATAGCATTGGTTTTTGTTGCCCTGGCTTTGAACCACAAGAATCTGCACTTTCTATGGAAACAGTTTCAGGTTGCTATGAATTACTCCCATCACAGAACTCATGGAAGTCCCCACTTCCTGTGACAGCCATCTGGTGGACTTTTGTGGTGACCATTTTAGACAAGTCCTAATGTCTTAAACATATCCTGGTGTTTTGCCAGTCAAACATGCACCACTCTGGGTGTTGTTTGCCACACTGCCAGTGTCTTGGAGCTTCTGGTGTCTGGTGTTGCAATGTGGGATTTTCCTCCTTGGGAATTCACAACGAAATTACCTCTGGACAAGAATGACTGATTTTGTTGCAAAGTAAAGTTCAAGGCTTTTAGTCCACTCCGGAACTGAAAACTGTTTCTTAGTGCCCATCAGATGAAACTTGCTGCTACGCAGTATGACTCACCTGAAAATGAAAATAAAATATTAATTTCTCTTGAAAATACAAGCTTTTAAAAAGCATTAATTTTTTTCTCGGGACCACCCTGTAAACAATTTTTACTGTGAATTAGCATGTATTTTAAGGAGGTCCCTGGGACTCCCTGCTACAACTTTTAGAGGGTCACTGGGCAGTTTTAAAGGGTCAAGTCTAATATGAAATGGCAGCTGTGCAGAAGTATTCTGTTTTGCATATTATGCTCTTTGTCTTTTATACAACTCAGTTCTGGGTTCACTTCTGTCAGATAGTGTCCCTTTTAGTTGTACACTTTCAGGCATTATAGCAGTAATAGGTTTATTCAAAGTCCTATTCTCATAGTTCTCCATGTCATCATTACTCTGGTGGTTGTCAGCCCTGCCTTAGGATGTTTTAGTAGTATCCATCTGTCAGTATCAAAAGGATCTTTAAGTAGCATAGTAAGAAACTATAGAAAGCAAAATGTGTGGCATTCTGAAACACAAAACCATTACAAAATATGATTTTCCATATCCGGAGTTGAAAAATAATATCAATTTTTTCTGCAATTTTTATTTTATGTTTCTTTTACAATGATACAGATATTTCTGATTTAAACATGCTGGGAAAGGAATACTGCATGTATTGGGTGGTTCAGGTGGGGTTGTTAACTCCCTTGACTTTTGCCAAGTCCCTTGGCTGTTTTTACTTCCAGTGCGTACTTTCTTCACAGTGGAAGGCGGTGACAATGAATTCGCGAAGTTTACAGTGCCAACTTTAAAGGCATTTTTGAAGGTCCGTAGTCAAAATGTGTCTGGCAACAAGCAATAACTTGTTGCTCGTGCTATAGGATGGCAAAAAACTTATTTTTTCCACGAACTTGCGATCTTTTGGTTAGCCGAAAAATGATGTAAAGACACTTTTTTTTCCATTCTCCATCACCTTTCCCCTGTAATTTTTGCAAATGCAACAATAATGGCATTTTTACTGCTTCGCAATTCTACATTCAACTTCCATTGTTATACACAGCATGAAGCAACGCCTACTCAGGCCAGGTTTAGTGCACTATCTTTGACACTGGCTGTCTGATTAACAAGGCAAGAATTATTAGTGTGGACTAAGTGCCGCATCACATGGTACCATTGTCTAGGATCAGATAGTGTGCAAAAAGGGAGCAGCTAGTTGGGATCTATTTTAACAAGAAAATATTTTGCTCATGTAGGATTTTCCCCACTGACACCTATAACAGAACAGACAGAAAAATACATTTCTTGAATCATGCATGGGTTTCATTTACTTGACAATCGTGTTCTTGGGTGATTGTACATCTAAGGGACAGTATAATGCGCAAGGTTTGAACATGTACCGCACCCCCCTAAACACATATACATACTGTAAAATAGGTTTTGTATCAACTTGTCAGTGGGCTGGATGAATCGTCAAGCAAATGTTTATTAATATATGCTATGCCTACATCTAAGACTAAGAGATAAGCAATTACCCAAAATCCAAACCATTATAACTGGTTTGAGAATATAAATATTATTTAAAGATGTGTCCATCACCAACATCCCAACATTAGCTTATGATCTCAGATATATTACAAATATTCCACATCCTCTGTTGTGCAGTGGGAGGTGAGCTGTTCTAACAGAGCAGACTGGGCGCTTCTTGATATCGCTCTGTCAAATGTCTGTACTTATATGTTCAGTCTTTAGATCAAGAGAACAGCATTTTGCATGCATCACTTTGCCATGAGCTACATGAGATACAATCTCTTTTGGTTCAGTAGTTTTCATTTATGTTTTTGTTTTTTACATGAAGGTAGAACTGAGCATGTTACACAAACACACATGCACACACTCACTCATGCACACAAGTGAACTGACATGTTGGGGTTGAAATAGCGACATAATGCTTGTTTTTGTTGTGTGTTTTTTATATTAAATTCTACATAGAACAGGCTGCTGATCTATGCCACAAGACTGACTTTGGGGGCTTGGGGGGGGGGGGGGGGGGGGGGGGGCAGAATCTTGGAACAACACTACATCATTGTAAAGATGTCCGAGAGAAAAAGGTACATAGAACATGACATTTCTAGAAGTACACCAAGACAGAAACATCAACAGGTACAAACTGACACACGTTGGCACACAGACTGACACATGCTAGTGTACACACTGATACACTACAGCACATACACCACCATGGCACACAAACAATCTCACATGCACACACACAAACACACATACATGACAGATAATGTAGAAAATTTCTTCTTTTGACTGACCATCACCATTGTTGGAAGTGTATATCAAAGGAGTGAGTGCGATGTTGGTGTACCTCCCTGTCAGGTGATAAGGAGGGTGCGACTCATGGAAAAGAAAACACTGCTAAATTGCATCCCCTTTTATTTCCAGAAATCATCTATTACCTGTCAGCTCGTCAAATGGTCTTTGTACCCACAGACATGAAAATTAATATAGCTGTTCATCTTGATGCTTCATTTCTGGCCAACCACAAAGACCTACCTGTCACCTCAACTACTAGTCTGCATGTCCACAGATGCACCCGTTCAATATACCTGTTATGTTGATGATCTACATACAGGCCTACCTGAAAATATACCTGTTTAATACTTTCCTTTCAGGTTATCCTACCACAAAGACCTACCTCATAACTCTAATACTACATGCCCATAGATTCACCCATTCATTAACATAAGCCTGCCTGATGTTCACTCACCTGCTTATGTACTTACCTGCAGGTCTATCCATTCATAAAGCTACACCTGTGCCTGTGGGTCTATCCATTCATAAAGCTACATATCCAATTCTTGATTTCTTTCCAACTTAGTATGTAAACTTGCCTGTCCTTTTACAGACCGGTCTATAGACCCACTGATCTACCTGTTCATCATATGACATGTTCATTTTGATGCCTTCTTTCTGGCTATCCACAAAGAGCCACCTCTATACTCACCTCTTAGTCTAGGAATAAATACTGTTAGTGGACAGGTATGTGGACAGCTGGGAAGATAACAGGTGTATTAATCATCTAAAATATTTGTGTGTAAGAAGAGCTATAACAGTGCCAATGTGTTGGCAATAAACTGCGAGGAATAGCAAGAAAATGCATTTGTGGATAAACGTGTTTTGTTTTTTTAACCGTTACACATGCCATTTGCTCATTTATTTTTGACATATTACCTGATGAGTAGGTCTGTGGGCTAGGAGCCTGAATGGGCGTGTATGTGGTGCACAGTTGTATTTAATGAAGGGGTAAATTTGTGGGTCTGGACACCATACAGGTAGACGCTTTGAAAGAATATTACACATTATTGAATGAGTTTGTTTCTGCCATCTCTGGCAGGCGTGCCACTGCCAGTCATAGGGGTAATGATGGAAAGTTTGTCAGTAGGTAGTCCAATAGCTTTGTGGTTTCATATCCAATCAGTTAGAAAGAATAATAATTTATATATAAAAAAATTAAAGTGATTAAGGTGGGTCTGGGTATGGAGAAAGGTAGATCATTCACATGTGTTAATATGATAGGTGCTTATTGATAGGTGCTTATTTTTATGTGCTGCCATTATTTAATATCAACCTGTTTCCTGACATGTGTGACCACAAAAATTGAGGCAGAAAAATCTGACATTGAGCAAAAAATTGCATGTCTTTTACAACAATACAACACAGAAAGGTGTGATCAAACTGCTTGCAAATGAATCAGTCCAGTGTATGAGATTGATAGAAAAATCATCTCTCTTTCCTATGGTATGGTTAATTATCAATTAGTTAGTTAACCCCAGTTTGCCAATTCAACCTCTGTTGAGAACTATGCAACTTCCAAAAACTGGCTGTTTGTTGCAGAAGTTTGCAACATGGTGTGGTGTGGTCAGATTAAAAATAGAATAATCTCAAACTACATAATTATGAAACATGGATTCTTTGAAAATCTTTGTGGTGGTAGCATTTGCTTAATTTTCAGCGCCCTAGCTATTTATCAGTAAGCCCATTTCATGAGGAAAAGTTGCAGAAGTATGCAACTTTTGGGGTTGAGTTTAAAATGTCACAACACCATCATGTGGGTATGCATCATGGTGCTATGTGTTAAAAGTAAAAGCAAAGTCAACATACAAAGACATGTAAACGATAGAAAAGGTTCTCATCTTTCACATAGTACATACATGCATGTGTATGTGTGTGCAATGCAAGTCTTGTCTGTTTAATTTCTTGTGGTTTGAATTGCTTGTAATTGTTATATTCATTTTCCGCTTGGGTTGTCTCAACATGTCTGTAGTTTATATCTGAATTTTTGTACAACACACTGAGCTCTGTTTTTATGTTTGAGGTTTGCATTATAATTATTTTGTTGGCATCAGTGGAAAAGATGCTCCTGATGGTACTAGGATGTTTCTCTGGTCTTTCGTTATAAATACTGGCTTGTAGTATCACACATGACAAGAGTGCATGCAGTGAGTCTGCTTGAGAACAGAGAAGATAGCACTACATTGACAACAACAAGCTTAATCAACATCAACAAAAGCAATCAGCAATAACGGTTGACTTGAATTATCTGACGGCATGTATTTTGCCATGCAAGGTGTCAAACTTTGTTTGATTTTCTAATCACATAAGTCAGCATTCTGCATGTTAGTTTGAAATGTCAGAACCACATGTATAAAATCCTTTGTAGGCAACAGCTGCAGGACTACAGTTTTAAGAGAGACAACCATGCAGTTTTCATGGATGCTGCAACTGTGATCAGTATCAGTCTTTGCACAGTGGCAGTGCTTGTTATAGGGTGTGTTTGCCATACCTGCCCCCACCCCCCCTCCACCCCAGTAACCAGGAAGTGGGGGTAGGGAGTGGGGAGATACATTGGAATTATCTGAAATACACTAAAACCATGGTGATGCCTGTACACAGCCCACCATGCATGGTATGGCTGGTGGACAGCAGGGGGCCCTCATGCCACAGGCCTTGATGCAGCAACAGCAGTCCAAAGTGAGTTGTGCTCACTGTTCTTATCCTGCTCCACTGCATTTGTGTTGTCTCTAGCACTGCTCCTCTGCAATCTGTTGTGCCTAACTGCCATGATACTACCAACACTTTGAGAGTACAATGGGTTTGTAGTTTTGCTGATCCTAGTTGGATCTATGTGGTGCTGTTGCTGTTGTGACATCTCCGACAATGGAATGAGTATTGTCTGCGACTTTGTTGTGTCACAGTGTTTTTGGTGTGTGCATGCTCATCATATCACATGTTCACCTATCCCAGTCACTGTGTGTGTTTACATGACCATGGTGACATCACACACACTGGGATTTTCTTTGAATATAGTTTTCTTTATTTCACCTGTTTCCAATCTCTGTACGTATGTTTTACAAGGGCTGTTCAATTAGTAATGTCTGCAGATCAAACTAGGATGTAGCAGTATTCACATTCCTTTAAAGTATTCTCTTCCACTTTGCACACTTAATTCCAGTCATCTGCACCAAGATTCAAAGGCATTTGGATAGTTGGATGGAGACAGTCTGGCTCATCTAAGTTCTAAATTTCAGCTTTTGCAAGGTCCTGAACAGTCCACACAGCCACCTTTTCTCTGAAGAGTGGGGAACAACCAAAAGCCAAGTGGAGACTTATAGGAGGGATGGGCCAGAACCTGGATGTTTTGCTCCTTTAGGAAAGGCACAGTGACTGGCTTTGTGGGCATTGGCTTTAAGAAGGAGAATGGTCTTGGGTTCAGAGCTGCTGTGTTGATTTTACCACTCACAGTAAAACAGTTTCAAAATGGTATGTTGCTAGTGAGAGTTGAGGTCACAAAGTCATACTGTCTGTAACAACACATAATGTTGATATCGCAAAGTCATAACTCGAGATCATTTTGGTTGTTTGTGTTTTTAAGTATGATTTTAAAATTGTGCATATACCAGTTTTAATACATATGGGTCATTCTCCTGAAAACTGGTTAAAACTGTGACATAGAGGGTAAAAATTCAAAGTGTGATTTTTTTAATGTTATTATTTGGAAATAAAAGCTTGACATGTGTAAATATGACATAAATTGACAGGGTGACAGGAACTTGGTTAATTGTGCATTATGTTATATCATAGGTCAGTGTCTCGCGCGTTACAGAAAACACCAGAAATGCTTGAATAGAGTCGGCTCAGTGGCCAATTTGACTTGAGACTTTTTTATTATACAATATTTCCTAATTAATAAAGGCATATCTGTCACTTCTGACATTTAATTATTATTTTTTTATTGTCCTGCCCCTTTAACAATTTTGATTAAAAATGTCGTCTTCAAAGTACAGACATGCACGAAATAGATTACACATTTCTTTTCCTTAGTTTTTTTTCTTTTCTTTTTTCCCCCCGAAGTAATTTGGAGGAGGGGGGGATGCATTGCACTAACTTGGTCTGAACCATATATATAAATATACATGTCAGAGGGATATTTGTTTCTTGCTTTCTAAAGTTAATAACCAATCGCACTTAATTAGTAATCTGTCTCACATGTTGTGTAGATATCATCCCAAGTACAAAAGGATATAAGAATCACACACTTGAACCATTGACCAAAAAACTTAATAAACAAGTATATTCATTACAAAAGCAATGTTCTTTCACATTTTCTTGATTGGAACTGGTATTGACCCCTGCTTTAGATATCGGGATAGCCAAGAGTGGCAGCAATCTAGTCCACAGTCACCCAGGCCACATTCTCTGTCTCACACCCTGTGTAAAAGCATGAAAATCTTTTCATGGTGTCTTAGCCTGTCTTGTGATGATGTACCATCAAACTAATTTGGATTGCAAAAGTTTCAGTATTTCTGAAGATCTAGTAGAAATGATTATGGCTTTGACCTTGAACATAGCAAAATGATATTTCTGAATGATACTCTGGCTGATGATGATGCATCACCATACTAAGTTTGACTGATCAGAGATATTGTCCAGGCAAACATTCACTAAAGTTCTGAACCATCATTGTGACCTTGACCTTGAATACAGAAAAGCAACCTTTTCACAAGACATTCTAGCTTTTGAACATGCACTGTCAAACTAAGTTGGTCATTTATTTCGTATCTACTCTCATGTCATCAAACAAGCATTAAAAATAAGGTGAAATGTGGTTATCTACCAAGCTGATGAAAAAAAGAAAGTTCTTTAGTTTCTGTTGTGAACAAGTCACAATATTGTGATACACACTCAGAAGATTTCATTGGTAAAGTGTGAGACACTGATTATCTTTCCTTTGTTTGGAGCTGTTAGTAGCAAGCAACACACAATAAATACCATTTGTATGTAAGAACTAGCCTCCTTCTTTCTCGTGAAACCTGCTTTTATTCAATCATGAATGATTCCAGGGAAATATCTGCGATTAACTAACCTTCCATAGCCATGTCACAAATGACGGCCATGAAACTGTCGTGATTTTTACCAAAAAAGGCTCACAGCACAAGAAATAATGATGCATTCACCAATTGTGGCATTTCCCTTATTTCTCCAAACTCATTACATCAGAAATATAGTGGTAGTTTAAAAAGTTTCATGTTTTAATTTAATGTTTATTGCATCAGGAAAGCGGCACCCTCTTTGGTCCAGTTTTTAGGAGAATGACCCATATACACGTTAAAAAAAGTAATATATGATGACAAAATGTGTATCGCCCTGATATAACCACACTGGTTGACTGGGCGTAAAACACCAACTTACTTACTTACTTACCTGTCTATAATTATGCACACACATATATGTGACCCATTCTCACAAAATGAGTCTTAACTTAAAATTTGGCAATTTGAGATATCTGCATGTCTCAAATCTGCAAGTTCTGCTCATTATTTTGATACTTAAATCACATTTATATATATATATAAAAATTAATGCAGATGTGACGTGTTTTTGAAGATTGCATGGTGGAGGCCATTTTGAAAAAAAATCAGCTTTAAAGTTTTCTCTGTGCATTGAGTAGTTTTTCCTTTAATCCTTAGCAACAGGAAGTTTAAATGTACCAATCTTTACCAATTTTGGCACAGGAACATATCAAACATTGGGGCACCTGAAGAGACCTGAAATTTCAACATTAGTTAACTTTTATTATATTTTGTTAATGTTTTTAATCCCATGCTCTAGGTTTAAAATGAGCAAAATTGATGCCGGGTAGGGTGAATAAAACGTGTTTTAAATATATTTATTCAACTTTTCATAGCATATCAGTGCAAACACACCAAAGTTTAATGCTTATAGACTTTAATTTTGCAAAAATCTGAAAACACCCAAATAGACCCCCACTGACTGCTTTTGCTTGTAAGCCGGCTGCAAGTTAAGACTCAACTGGTGAGAATGGGTCACATATACACAATATATACACCCTCAAGCACACACCTGGTAGATGCAATCAAACACCAGATTGGCTCCACTCAGCAGAGGAAGCGCAGGATACAGTTTGTTTGTTTTTTGCTTCAGCTCACAATAGATCACATATATGCGCCCCATTGTCATCATCATGGGATGGGACGGCAACTGAAGGAACTTGATGTAGAACTCAGTTTGATGTTTGGCTTCACCCAGATGAAACCAATGAACTCACAGAACTTCCAACACATCTGCCCTTGTGCTCTGGAGCCGTAGAATGGAAAAGCTTTCTGTGTTTCCTCAGTAACAACGAATGCAGCATCCAGTAAATAAACAGCAGCTCAAATAATCCCAATACCAAAAATAATATCCATTTACAAGTAAGCATGGTAGACAAACAAGACAAACTCTCAACAAAAAAAGCAGTGATCAAGCTATTCATGGAAGCACACTTACTGAGTGAGTGAAGTTAGAGAGGACCAGGATCACAATGATGCCCTTGCTCTGCCCAAACTGAAAGCCAAGCTGAAAGCTAGGTCTTTGCTAAGTGTGTGGTCAAGTTACATAAATGATTTGCATTTTACGCAGCTATATGGCATCTTTAAAAAAAAGAAGTTTTTTTTATTATTAAAAATGTGATTTGACAGTGTTACTGTGGTTGGAGTCCGAAATGTACTATGTCCACGCTTTTGGTTGCAGCATTCTCTTCACTGCACTGTTTTCCAGTAACTAGCCCCCTAATAGTAGCAACTTACGAGATGCAAACAGCATCTTTGTTAGAATGGACTCTTTTCTTCTTCTTCTTCTTCTTCTTTTTTTATATATATATATTTATTTTTATGTCATGAACCCTTAAGCCCTAGAAGCTGCCTGGCCCCATGGAATTTGGTCTCTGTCTCTTTCCTTTTCAACAACACCAAGAATAAATATAGAACTATTGAGGTTGTGACAGTGACATTACCAAATTTTAAACAAACTAACAAAAAATAAAAACAGACATAAATGAAACCAGTTATCAACTGTGGTACTTAGCAGATTTACACCCTAGCAGTTGTGTTTCTTGTGTACTTGCCAATTCTGCCCTGATGAACAGAGCCACTGACCCTCACTGGGGTGAGAGATAACCTGCTTGAGACACATTAGGGTGGTTCATTGAGTGTGTGTGTGGGTGGGGGTCAGTTGTGGGCCAGTCAGAGCAATGCAAACATTTGAAAGTAGTGTATGTTTTTGTGTACTTCATGTGCCTTTTTCCATATTTCAGTTGGACTCAAAATTGAATGACCATATGCATTTTTTAACATACTTGTTTCCATTAAGTTAAGAAAAATACTGTGATCTGTGGTTGACCATATGTAATATTACACCCATACATCCATTTTAGACATAATGGCTTCATGCTGGACAATTTGATAAGACTACTTTATTGTACAGCATAAAGTTAAATCACTGTGTTATGAATAGCCAGATATACATAAATAACAGACAGTAAGCGCCTATGTCCTGGAACCAACAGCAGGACTGAGTAGCTTCTTTATTAGGAATTCCTCCAGTAGACAGATAAATACCATTTCAGCAGTATGTTACCACTCCTTTCTCCAGACACTGCCAGCATCACAGTCTACAGGGACTGACTTTGCCATGTCAGCCCTCTGAACTGTTTCATCAACATTGTTATTTTCTTTATCACCCTTCCCCACATACACATGCTTTCATTTGTGTATTTGTTTCAGCATTTTTATTTATTTTTTAAGTCAGTAATAGTAACAGCCTGACTGGAATATTTTTTTGGTATTTGCTAATTTTAACCAGTATTACCACAAACCCAGAAATGTTTTACTGTGAGTTTTAAAGAAAGTTCCAAATTCCATGTCTGGGCTTGTGTCCTCTGTAGATTGACCAAAAAATATTACTGATCAGTTTGGCAAAACATGCAATTTCTGGCCAGTCTGATAGGAGACTGATTCTTCTTCCAGATACGGGTTCGTTAGGATTCGGTTTCAAATTAATCATTATTGTTCTTCAGAAAGGTATGCTTTTATTCACAGACAGGGCACTACTGACTATAAGGCGCATGGATCAGATTTGAAGGTGGGAAAGAATCACCAAAAATTATGGTAGCTTATGCATTTATTTCATCATCCAGATTCCGCCCTTCATTGTCTAGACTTGCAGTGCATGCTGGAGAGGAGTGTGGGGCCAGATCTTCAGATCCTAATAACTATAGACCCATTGATGTAACCAGTTGCTTATGCGAAATGATGGAGAAGATGGTGAACAAACAACTGATGTGGGTCTTGGAATCCAAAGGTTTATTGGCCTTGGAGCAGTGTGGTTTTCAGAAAAAAACATAGCACTGCAGATCAGCTGGTATGATTTGACAGTTTCATTTATAATGCTTTTGCCAAAAAAGAACATGTTCTTGCCATTTTCTCTGACTTGGAAAAAGCTTACGAGACCACGTGAAAACATGGTATACTGTCCGATCTTTAAGACCTCAATTTTCAAGGCCATTTGCCTGCCTTCATTGTGGGTTTCTGTCCCATCAACTCTGTTCGATACATATGAGCAGGAGATGGGTGTTCCTCAAGGAAGCATCTTGTCTCCGGTTCTTTTCAGTCTTAAAATTAACAATATTGTCAAGTCAGTCTTGAAAGGTTTGGAAGCGTCATTATTTGTGGATGATTTTGTCCTTTGTATATGTGCAAAGCTCCTCCCACATGCACAGAGACTTATGTAGTTGTGTGTAAACAGTGTGCAGGATTGGGTCTCTAAAAATGGTTTCAAATTCTCCATCAGAAAACTTTACTATGTCTCTGTCGAGCCCTTGTAAGATCTAAATTAGACTATGGATGCATTGTATATGGGGCAGCTTCAAACAACATTCTAAAGAAACTGGACTCCATCCATCACAAAGGTTTAAGAATTTCTCTTGGAGCTTTTCATACTTTACCTGTAACAAGCCTCTATGCGAAAGCAAAAGAAATGTCTTTGAAAAACTAAAAACTTGTTCTGAGAATCCAGCTTACAGCAGTGTTTTGGAACCACCAAACTCAAAACTCTTTGAAAAATCCAACATGACTCCACCGCTTGGCCTCCAAATTCTACCACTGTTTGAGGATTCCAAGATTGACCTAGATATGGTTGATGACACCACAGTGACAGATACCCCTCCCTGGAGTCGATCTGAACCTCAGATCTGTCTGTCTTTGACAAAATGTAAAATAGATACTATAGACCCTGAAGTGTATAAACAAGCCTTTTTGGAAATAACATCCAGACGTCCAAAATATGTGCTGATGTTTACTGATTGCACAAAAGTGGATGAGAAGGTTTCTGCTGCAGCAGTGTCATCTGTTGCTCCAAATAGCCCCTTCTCTTGTCTCTTGTTCCATTTACACAGCAGAACTGCAAGCAATTCTTTTTGCTCTTAAACAAGCTTATCAGAAAATTCATTATTTGCAGGCGCTTGGAAACTTAAAAACTGACCATCCTCTGCTAATACAAGAACGTTTACACAAAATTACTGCACACAAAAAGGAAACTGTCCCTGGACATAGGTATTTGAGGAAACAAGGCAGCTGACGGCTGTTCTCATACCTTTTTCTGACCTAAAACCTTTGATTGCCAAATATGTGTATGAGGTTTGGCAGAAGGAGTGGAATGAAACTGGTTTGGTATCAGATAAATTTCATGAAATTCTACTGAAACTTTCAGACAAACTTATCTGTTTGTAATACAAGGAAAGAAAACACTGTTTTAAATAGATTACATATTGGTCACTCTTAAGTTTTATTTGACACATTCCTTTATTTTGAGAAAAGAAAAGGCTCCTGTTTGTGTATGTAATACTGTACTTACAGTTAAACATATCTTGATTGAATGTGCTGACTTGTTGGAAGTCAGGAAAAAATATTTCAAACAGAAATCTTTGTATTTACTCTTTCGGAATGTGAGTCCTGAAACCATTTTTGATTTCCTGCATGAGATTGGTGTCTTTTAGAAAATATGGAGTGTGTTAAGTTAATGTTTGTGTGAAGTATTTTTAAAGAGTTGGTCAAAACTTTCACTTAGAACATTTTACACTTTCCTTTATAAATGTGTTTTACAAAATATGAAGCTGTTACGGTAATGTTTGTGTAAAGTATTTTTAAAAGAGTTGTTCAGAACTTTTACATAGAACATTTTACACTTCCCTTTATAAATAACTAGGAGATAAACCTAAATTTGTTGTTAGCCCTGATATAACCCTTTGGGGTTGACTGGGCTCAAAGCTCCAACTAACTAACCAACCAACCAACCATCAGAAACAGATATGTAAGATCCTCCAAAATATGAGCAATGCTAATTTTGTTTTGTGTTTTGGGGGTATTGTTATGCTATTTTCATGTTCTCGAGTCCTGTGCGCATGATGGGTGTGGTTCTTTATTGTTATTTCTTCTTTTCTTTTTTTACGTTTCATGTAGATCTAGATCTCCTAGGTCTTTTGCTCTGACCCCCTCCCCCATTTGGGTTTCCCAGCCTTTCTCATAGAATTATATGGTATCATTGTGGTGTATGTGTTGTAGCTGCTGTTCTCTCTCATGTATGGGTCATTCTCCTGAAAATGGGACCAAAGAGGGTGCCACTTTCCTGATGAAATAAAAACAAATTTAAAAAACTAAACTTTTTGACTACTATTTCTGATGTAATTGTTTGGAGAAATAAGGTAAATGCATGAATGCATTATTATTTCTTGTGCTGTAAGTTTTTGGTACAAAGCACAACATTTTCAACAAAATTACAGTAATTTCTTTAGGGGTAGTTTACATGGCGTCTTAAAATTTTGTAATATGTGAGCACACAAAAGAAATATTTGTGTTACTACTGTTGACTTCCAACCTACCCAGATGTACAATTCCACATCAGCTGCCTTGTGGCAGCAACTTTTGACCACTTTTTACACCGTGTGGTGCATTTTTTGCTTACTAAAGTGAAATGACAGTGGTGTCTTCAGTGGTAAAGCTGGTAACGTGCGAAACAAATATTTGTTCCCATTCAGTTGAGTGTTTTTAGGCAACCCTTTTTAACCAAACTTGGTATTGTGATGCACCATCATGGGATTCTGTCTTCAAGGTCAAGGTCACAATGAGGGCTTATCTAATCCACACACACACAAAAAGACTGTTTTTACTATATCTTTTATTAGTTTTAAACTAATGAGTCATTTGCGACCAAACTCAAACTGATCATAGATCATCATAAGCAAAAAAGTGTCCAGTGAAAATATTTTCAAGGTCAATGACAGAACCAAGGCTAAACATTTCAGTTAATGTTAGTTTGGATGATATCTTCTGAATCACTAAACCTTTTGCACCCAAACCCAGTATAGTGACACATCATTATAACCCAGAATGTCATGTGCAAAAAATGAGTTGCTGTCTTCAAGGTCAAGGTCATAATAACTGAATTTGGGTTCTTATAATGAAATGACCATTTCTGTTATCTGTTCTGAGTGCTGATCTTTTTGTAACCAACTTAGTTTGACTGTGCTGGGGTGTCTTGTGAAAGGGTTGCTCTGCTGTATTCAAGGTCAAGGTCACAGTGAAGGTTTGGAACTTCAGTGAATGTTGGTTCGGATAATACCTCAGATCATTTAAACTTAGTATGGTGTAGTATCATCATGAGCCAGAGTATCATACTGAAATATTATTTTCTATTTTCAATGTCAAAACCACAATCGTTTTTACTAGATCTTCAGAAGTAATGAAACTTCTGCAGCACAAATTAGTTTGATGATACGCCATCACAAAGCGAGGTAAGACACCATACAAATATTTCATTGGTTTTACTCAGGGTGTGAGAGAGAGGATGTGGCCTGGGTGACTATGGACCAGGTTGTTGCCTCTCTTGGCCATCCTGATATCGTGCTCCGAAGGGAGGCTGGGGATGTCTGATGTCCCCCTCCTGTCTGGAATCTCAGGGCTGTCATTTGATTCCCCTTTACTATCTCCTCTCTTGTTTGTTTTTTCTTTTCTGCCTAGTCCCTTTGCTCTTTCTTTCTTGTCATTTTTCTGCTAATGGTCCATTCTCCTGACTTTTTTTCCAGAAAACTCAAATATTTTTTGTTAAGGATTAGGCTTTTTTTGGATGGCTCTTGTTGAGAAGCTAGGAGATGATAGTTGGTAGGTGGTATGTACAGCTTGCTGCCATATGGCACTTGCATTTGCCATTATGCATTTATATAACATTTTTAAATTTTATATTGTGTCTGTCCATTCCTTTTTTGTATTTTTCTTTAACCTGGTATTCATAAATTAGACGGCATGGTTGACAATACCAGCATGTCCTAGCTTTATGTGCTCTTTTAACAGGGGTAATATTGAAGGGACTAACTCTTCGAAAGTTTGTGTCTGATGTTTGTGTATGTTTGTTTTATGTTTGTGAATCAATTGGTTTTGTAGACTGACTTGACAGAGGGTTGATATATATGTGAGAAGAGTTTAAAAATATGTATTTGCTTATGACCTGAGTTTGACTGTCCTGAGGTGACCCTGTGTGGTTGACAGGACATTAAAATCCAATTACTGCTACTACCTGATATCTCAAGAAGGGGTCACTACCAGTTCCATTCAAGAAAATGTGGACAGAACATTGCTTTTGTAATGACTATACTTGTTTATTAAATTTATTAGTCAGTGGTGTGTGTGATTGGTATAATTTATTGTACTTGTAATGGCATCTAATCATGGGTGTACATGATTGCAGAGATCGCAGATCTTTGCAACGTTTTGAATGAACAAAAAGATGAGTTGAATGAAGCATTAAAATGTGCCCCCGAGCGTGTGGGGTGGATATATGCCTGTTCAGATGGTAGCTTTACAGTTTAAAAAAAATAATCCGCAGAATTATGTTTTGTATGTGCAGGATGGTGCTTTTTACTGCTTTTTATGCACTTCTTTCACTCTGTTTTTTTTTTTTAATGGTAACATTGTTTCTGACCTAAGGGTAGGTGACGCATAGTAATACATTTTGAATTTTTATCCTGTGTCCCTATTTTTCAGGAGAATGACCAATATTGTGATTAATATGGATTATGATAACAATGATATGTTAAATGGATAGTTAGGTGTGTGTGTGTGTGTGTGTGTGTGTGTGTGTGTGTGTGTGTGTGTGTGTGTGTGTTTGATATATGTGGGCGATGTGATTGTTAATGTGGGTGTAGGTGTGACTATGATTTGGGTGTGTGGGCATTGTTTTGGCTGGGAACGTAAAGGCAAGGAAGGGTAGAAATATGAGTAATGTCTATGCACTTAATTGATCTTTCCTTTGAAGCAGTTCCCATGTCTGATAATGCTAGAATGATGTGGACACTAGGCAACCAGGTAGACTATGCTGCACAGATCAATAAACAAAATGAAACAAACAAAATTTAAATATATAACATCAGCAACAAAAATTGCTTGCATGAGCGGGAGATTGTAAACTGTATAACTACTCCTGCATCACTCTTGTGTGACCCTTCAATCCTCGAAATGGCCAATACCACAGATGACTTGTAGATCTACAGTAAATTGAGAAAGTAAATGATGAGAAGAATATCATTGAAGATGTCGATGTTGGGTAAGTTAGCGCTTTCATGCCTAAAGACCTCACAGACATCAGATGTGTGATCCTGAAGCAAAGCATGATGAGGTACTCCCCTCCAATGTGATTTTGAAATGGCTGACACAACAGTTGATGATAAGCAGCTTGTCACAGTAAACAACAAGAAATCATACCATTGAAGATGTCAATATTTTCACGCCTAATGACCTCATAGAGTTCGCTAGTAAATAAAACACAATCAATTGCACCCAGAATCTGAGCCTGCCATACCTGCATCTAAAGTGCATGTTCTTTCAAAATATCAGAAAATCCGCATGATAGAAAAATAAGTTTCAGGTATTTTTTTTACGACTATGTCAGATAGTGTCACACTAGTTGATTAATGGCCATGGGGAACTGTGTCAAGCGTTTGTCACTTACACTTGTCCTGCTCAGACTACAGCCACTAGTCTAAAAAAGAAGAAGAAGAAAAGAAGAAGGATGAATGGGGAATTCAGAATTCATTAATTTTAGCTGAAAGAACTGCACAGAGATGCTGCTTAATGACAGTGTTGGCTTCCTCATGCAGGTTGTGCATTTGTGCATACACAAATTCGCACTGAATTTGTAGTCTTTGCTTGAATTTAGTCACCAATTAAAAAGAATGGTGTGTTTGTGTGTGAGCAGGGAAGCATTGTGACAGGCATACCAGGACAAGCCAGCAGCAACTATCAGCCTTCAGCTACCACAGTGAGTTGTGCATTGTGTTCTCTGCTTCGTTTGAGCAGAATGTTGAAAACATACAATTTGACCCCAAGAATTTAGAGTGAAGCTGCCTGAATGGCACAGCACACTGAATTTGCATATTTATGCACATGTAGCAAAGTAATAACTAAACAATAACAACATAATTTACTGATCATTGGGGAGTGGGGATAGATGAGTGATGGGAATACTGGACTCATGATCAAAAGGTTGCAGATTTGAGTCCTGGCAGGAGCAGCAGGAGAAGTTTGTTCTCCAAGGTCAGCTTTCTATGCTGACACTTATAAAAGGCTTATTTTGGGTATCTGTTCCACCCCTGTGTTACCACATAAAAGCACCTAAAAAGATGCTGATCATTCTGCCAAAAGTTCAGGTGGCAGGTTACAGCTAAACACCTACTCATCCTATGCATGTGGCTTTGCATGAAGTGATGTGACATGGTGCATGGGTTATATTGTGCACACATAATGTGCCGAGATGGCAGCAGTTTTATATGGCACCAGCCATGTAACAACCAAAAAGCGCTTCTGTGGATATTCAAGATGCACTATAAAAAGCTGCAGACATGCATTTAGAATCACATGCACAGTGAATCAGCTTGAGAGTGGAGAACAGCACTACTACATGAAAGTAGTCATCATTGCCATCCTGCTAGGAAATTAAAGTTGTCATTCGACCTTATGCATTAAACTTAAAGCACAACTAAAATATATTTTAAAAAATACTGTTAATAATTTACGGTATTCACAAACATACACACACACACACACACACACACACACACACACACACACACACACACACACACAAATGCACATGCACACACACTTGTATACATACAACTCCTGTATCTCACTCTACATAATCTAATACTAGTACCTTACTAGATGCAGGGAGGCGAACTTTTTGTTCTCCCATCATCTGTACTGACCTCAGAGGCACTGCTCGAGCGCCACTTGTTTTGGCATCCCTACCTTCAGCCACATGCAAGGCTTGTTCCACATCACAGCCCAACAATATTAGCTAAGTCACAGAGTCGGGCTGGATGAGCAGACCCCCAAAGAGAGCAGACCACCACTACATCCCTCCACCAATCCTCCTGTATGGACTCTTTGATGTTAAGAGCTTTGATCAGAACTGCCTCAGGCAAGGAAAGAGGCAGGAACACTTGAGACTGAGGTCACCATGAGAGCATGACATGAAGGGCTACAGAATATATATATGCTGTAATAGATGAGGATGATTACTGATGATGCTATGGAGGTCCATTTTGGTTTGAGACTACTTGACAGGTTCGCAGACTGTGCTTACTGTCATTATTATCCTGGTGTTAACCAGTCCAGGTAACTGTGGCACCTACTGTGTTGGCCAAGTAATTAGAACACCCTACTTTTTAATTGTGGTAGTTTTGGCTAACCCAGTTTCCTATGTGGGCCCATGGAATAAAAAAGGTCACCCTGATTATAGTCAGTCACACAAGATTTTAGCTGATTCCTGTTGTGAGTGCCTATGAAATATAATGTAAATGGTCGGTGGTGGTTGCAGATTGGAAGTAAGGAACAACAAACGAGCCAAAGCCAGAGGTTCCTGATTTTATTTCTTCTATTCTTTTGGATGGTACATACAAGAGGTCGTTGTTCTTCCCTCTGGCTTTCTCTCGCTCTCAATTATAGTGACGTCTCATAGTGACGTCTAAATCACAACACGTAACCCATACGTAAAAGATCGAATGACATACACACATGAAAGAACACCGTCAGAGTGACACACAAACAACAACACAAACACAATGTGCAGATGCACTCGGTTACAATAAGTAGGTACCAAAACATGTGTTATCATGCATTGATGGATAGGGCTCTCATTAGTATTTTAAGGAGGTCCCGGTGACTCCTAGCTGCAGCTTTTAGAGGGTCCCTGGGAAGTTTTAAGGGGTCAAGTCTAATTTAAAACGGCAGCTGTGCAGAAGTATTCTACTTTGCTTATGATGCCCTTTGTACTTTCTCCCCGTCCCTGATAAGCCTCATGGTTTCTGTGGATGTTAAGCACCACATTTACTTGCTTGTTTATTGTGAGTCGGTTTGACTGAGTGGTAAGGTGTTAGGCTGGTAGGCAGAAGGGCCTCAGCTTGATTCCACTTCAGCTCTCCTTTCTCTTCAAAAAGGTTGTGGTTTGTGGACACCGTCTTGTGGCTTTGTCCCTCACAATTAATGAAACATTAAAATGGCTCTCATTGCTGCCAGTCTTACTGCATGAGTCATTCTGGTGGTGACAGTGTAGTGATAGGTATATAATACAATCTCCCTCTTCCCCCACCTCCATACCCCCCTTCTCCCTATCCAAAATAAGCCTTATGTTTTCTGTGGACGTTAAGCACCATGTTTACTTTGTTGTCTTGGAGTTAGGTGTGCGTTTGTGTCTGAGCACTGATGTTGAAGTAACCTGCGTAGTTCTCTGTACTTCAGGGAGAATGGGAGAATGAGTACTTTCATTAACGAAGTCAGTGTCAGGTGTTGGTTTTGAGACAGAAATAGTTCACATGACTGCATTTTCAGTCAGTCAGGAACAGGAGAGAAAAAGATGTAACCTGGCATTTTTTTAGTGTGTTCTGTGGGACCCTCTAGACATAAGTTTAGTGTGTCCTTTTGTTACTCTTTTTATAGGGTTTATTCTCTGCTCTCAGGCAGACTCACAGCATTTTTCAGTTCTAGTGCATAAAGGATGCATGTTTGTGAGTTAATGGGAGCCCTGATGGATATAAATGGTTGGTTTTTAACAGTGTAATCATGAATTAGAGAAATTTGTGGTTTAGTGACTTGTGTTTTGAACTGATGTAAAATAATTTTGAATGTGTGATTTGTCATTGGTGGGACTTTGAAATCCAAGAACCAATTAACCCCCCATCCCCCAACTCGCCATACGCACCAGAAGTCATTCAAAATGCACAGTGCAGAAAGAACAAAGGAATTCTTAAATCTGTTTTGCAACTGGGTTGCTTAAAGTGATGAACCTATGTACAGTTACATATTATATACTTACAAATTCCTGGTACAAATAAATTATGATCTGTTTTTCACAAAATCAAACAGTCTTTCACAGAATCTTTTGTTCACAAAAGTCACAAGTCTGTCTGAGAAACTCATATCTTAGAACAGATACAGACAATCTGTTACAGGTTGTTTTTGTTCTTCAGCTGAGATTATGAAAGATGAATGAACTATATATATATATATATATATATATATATATATATATATATATATATATATATATATACATGCTTTAAATGAAGGATTTTGTGTTCAAAACAGAGCACTTACCAGAGTCAACCAGGAAGCTCTGGATGCCCAAGTTACCCCAGCCAGTCACATCGCCAGTACTACCAGGGACACTGAGACATGTGGCACAGGAAGTGTCATTGGGATACCGAGACCTGACACACATGGAATGCTAATGGGGATGCCGAGATGTTGGAGAGCATACCACTGCACATAGGCATACCGTTTCTTTCTATAGACATGAAAAACACGACACAGTCCTCTGGTGGATCATAGATGGAATCTTCATTCTAAATTCAACATAAAATGGGAACCAGCGGACCCTAGAATTGCTGTATTTATTTACTTAAAATTGGGGTTGCTATTTTTTTTTCATCAGAAGACTGGCCATGATTTGTACCTGTTCCTGTTCAGTTTACCTGGCAAAGATCAGTGGTCTTCAGCTTCATAAAAAGGTTTCTATTAACTCAATAGAGACTAGGAAACATGGACATGAATTTGACTTTTTTGGCTTGTGTATGGTTCTGTAGCATCAGTGTTGCTTTATTTGATGTAATTTAGTTTAAACAAGGGTTTAAGATTAAAAAGAAAGTTTAAAAAAAACTTTCAAAAAAACGTTGAGAACCTCTCTGATTAGCAGTAGGGGCCTAAAATCAGATTCTGCTGACGCATCCAATAGGCTCTTCATGAGGAGAGTAGGACTGACACAGGAGACATGCAACGTTTTTTGGTGTTTTTTTTGCAAACTGGACCATGAGAGCCTTAAGTGATAATTATGTTTGAAAACGAGGAATTAGTACAACAGGACTGAAGAAGCAATGTTTAATTAGGTTATCAACCTTTGTGAACAATATTTCAATTGAACTCAAGGCAGTCAAGCAGGCAAATAGCTGAAGAAGCCAAAAACAAAAGAGAAGGAAATGATGGTAGAAAAGAAGAGGAACTTAGAATAGTTTGGGGAAGGCAGGGGGAGGGGAATGGAGAAGCAAATGAGCTCAATGCCAATGGCTGAACATTCTGGCAACTGCCACCCATGCCAACCAAATCAAAACTAAAAAACAAACATGCAAATAACTGCTTAGTCAGGTATGAAAGTACAGCTTGAAGACAATGCCACCAAACTAAATGACTTCAAGAGGTTACTGAGAAAGAAATAATTTCAGACCACATACAAGCAAAAAAGGTATCTGAACAATTCAAATGGAACTACAAACGACAATAGTAACTTAGGGAAAGCCAAGGTAAAGACTTGGGCCCAACACAGTAAACAGTGTTGTGACATGCAATTGTTTGTTTTTTAAACTGGTCTGTGACGGCAATATCTTTCAAAACAAGGAATTTCAATTAGTACAACAAGACTGAAGAAGCAATGTTTAGTTAGGTTTTCTACCTATGTGAACGAGGTTTCAATTGCACACAAGGCACTCAGGCAGGCAAACAGCTGAAGAAGCCAAAGACAGAAAAGAAGTGAATAATGGTGAAAAAGAAGAAGAGGAACTTAGAACAAGTGGGGGGAGGGGGGGAAGCAAATGAGCTGAATGGCTGAATATTCTGGCAATTGCCACCCATGCCAAACAAGTCAAAACGCAAAGGAAAAATATGCAAATACCAGCTTAGTCAAGTGTGAAAATACTGCTCAAAGCCAATGCCACCAAACTAAACAACTACAAGAGGTCACTGAGAAATAAAACACTCATTTGAACAAAAGACAAGCAAAAATGACAGGTATTATCTGAACTATTCAAATGGACCAACAAACAATGATAACTCAGGGACAGCAAACATGAAGAATTGTGCACTATTACTTTATCTACTGGCCAGATGAATCATGATCAAAGGGGGGAGAAGAAGAAAAAAAGTGGAAAAGAAAGAAAGAAAGCTACATCAAAGAAAGATAGACAGCTGTACCCAGACCCCCAGCATGGGGGCTGATTCCTCACTGCAGCATCATGTAAAGAACCAAACAAGTTTATCTCAGGTTTGAGATCAAACTAAAGTTAACCATGATGACATGTTGCTTGGTTATAAAGGAAACAGTCAACCCTTTGATACAGTAATCTGATTTATTAATGCTATAATAGTAATATTAGTAGCAGAAATATGTGTGGGCATGTTCAAATAGAACACCCGATTAGAATTATGTAGAAGTTGAATTTTTTTATCATGAATTTAAGCAGATAGAACACTCTATTAGAATTATGTAGAAGTTGAATTTCTTTTTAATCATTAAATTCAGCAGATTAAAACAAAAGTGGAGGAATCTGATGAGGACAGTAAACAACAATGCATGAACAAAACAGTACACTCATGCGCTATTATTTCATATACATGTTAAGAGACATTTTTTAAAGAGTTGCCTTGAAGCCTTAACACTTTGGGGCCACTTTTTTTTCTCTCCAGATCTAACACTTTCATGCATCTTTTATGGAGCCATAGGCAGAGTATTCCTACTTGTAGAGTTACTTGTCTCTGCAAAGTACTCTCAAACCTCCTAAATTCAGCATTTCAAAAAGAAGAAAAAAGAATTCTAACATTCAAAATTTACTGATAATTAATGACTGAACCATTTTTGACGTCTGAATTCACGTCTCCCTTCATTTAGAGCTTCTTAAGTGTGTCAGCCAAGAGTATTGTCCCATGCTAGACAGTGTTAGTGGTTTTCTTTCACTAGTGTTAGGCTGATATCCTCTCACCATTATATGCTGGTGGTCAACAGGTTCAACAATTAATTACATGGTGTTTTTTGTTGTTGTTTTTTGTTACTATTTCAGCATCTGACCTGAACATATTTATTTTTTAAAGTTTACCCTTAATATTTGTGCTTGCCAATAGCAAAACACACCCACGCATGCATGCACTGTCACCACATGCTTGTAGATGAACACACGCTCACATACATGCTCTGATGCATGTGTAATTTTGAAGAATTGTTCGCAGATCACAGTGTAAATGTTCAAGAATTTATTTGGTCAATACAGAAGATATTTTAGTGTAAATGTATTTTATAATCATTTGTGTGGTTGTAATGTGTAAGTAGGTATTCAGTGACTGCCCCCAGCTGGAGAAAAAAAAATGAACATAAACTGGTTTAAGTGGAAAGATTTGTCAGTGCTGTTACCAAAATGAAAATGTGCACTACTCAGTAATTACCACTTCATATTTATAAATGAAAAGGCTTTGTAGCATATGGAAAAACAATCAACCTTTTTCATAATGTAAGGAAATAATGGATCAAATGTTGCCTTTTCTTTAAAGACTATTCTTTTATTGAAATACCTATTTTATTTTATTTTTTAAGTGTAAATGATTCACTGTAAACAAAAATGGACTATGTGGGTGGTGGGGGAGGGAATATTGTTTACAAAATCTCTGCATCAAGGATTTTAACTAAAAGCTCTTCTGTATATGCGCGCGTGCACACACACTGACACACACACAATACCTTAGATGAAAGTGGATGATGATGACAAGATGGCTCTGGTAAATGGCGACGTGAAGTGGTGGTGTGTGATGTTTTTGCGATTCTATCAGTTCTGAAAGAATGAATATGCTTATTTGATAGATGCCTTTCATGAACATGTGAAACAGTAACGCATAGATGTACTGTAATGTGCTTCTTAACATAAGAGTCAAATGGCAAAATGTTTGAAATTTAATATTTCTATTAATAGCAAAACACACAGAACTACATGCACATGCACACACACTCACAAAGACAGTCGTACATGGGTCATTCTCCTGAAAACTGGACCAAGGAGGGTGCTGCTTTCTGATGAAATAAAAATTCAACTAAAACATGAAACTATATTTCTGATGTAATGTGTTTGGAGAAATAAGGGAAATCCCACAATGGGTCAGTGCATCATTATTTCTTGTGCTGTGAGCCTTTTTTGGCTGCCATTTGTGACATGGCTGATCGCAGATGTTTCCTTGGAATCATTCATGATGGAATAAAAACAGGTTTCATGAGAACATTCTTACATTCAAATGGTATTGATGTGTGCTGCTTGCTATTAACAGCTCCAAAGAAAGGAAAGATAATCAGTGTCTCGCACATTACCGATGGTGTCTTCTGAGTGTTGTATCATGATATTGTGGACTTGTTCACAACGGAAACTAAAGAACTTTATTTTTTTCATCAGTTTGGTAGATAACCACATTTCACCTTATTTTTAATGCTTGTTTGATGACATGAAATAAATGAGATACGAAATGAATTACAGTCATTTCTTCATGGGTGGTTGACGTGATGTAACATGCAAGCACACAAAAGAAATTTCTTCTTGTACCATCGACTTTCGACCTACTCTAACATACCAGTCCACATCAGCTGACTTGCGGGAGCAACGTTTGACTTCTTTTTGCGCTGTGTGTGGTGTATATTTTACTAGAAATGGGAAAGCACTGAGGGTGAGGGATGTAACGCTCGTGACACATATTTGTTCCCACTCAGCTGAGTGTTTGTTTTCAACCTTTTGTAACCAAATTTGCTATTGTGGTGCACCACCATGAGCCAGAATGTCATGAAAAAAAAAAAAGGGATTCTATCTTCAAGGTCAAGGTCACAATGTGGGCTTATATAATCAAAATATGACAGTTTCTACTATATCTTGATTAGTTACTAAACCAGTGAGTCTTTGCAACCAAACTCAATTTGAGTGTAGATCATCATAAGCAAAGAAGTGTCCAGTGAAAATGTTGATTGCTGTGTTCAAGGTCAGTGTTACAAGGTTAAACGTTTCAGTTAATGTTAGTTTGGATAGTATCTTGTGCATCGCTGAACCATTTGTAACCAAATCCAGTATGCTGAGACATCATTATAAGCCAGAGCATCATATGAGAAAAAATGGGTTTTTATCTTCCAGGTCAAGGTCACAGTAACTGAATTTCGGTTCATACAAACAAGTATGACTATTTCTATTATATGTTCTGAACTGCTGATTATTATTATTATTATTTATTTATTTTTGGGGGGGGGGGGGGGGGGGGCAACTTAGTTTGACAGTGCATATTATAAGCTGTGTGTTTTGTGAAAAGGTTGCTTGCTGTATTCAAGGTCAAGACAGTGAAGGTTCTGAACTTCAGTGAATGTTTGCCTGGACAGTATCTCTGATCAGTCAAACTTAATATGGGGATGCATCATCATCAGCCAGAATATCATTCAGAAATATCATTTTGCTATGTTTGAGGTCAAAGCCACAATCGTTCTACTAGATCTTCAGAAATACTGAAACTTTTGCAATCCAAATTAGTTTGATGGTACATCATCACAAGACAGGCTAAGACACCATGAAAAGATTTTCAAGCTTTTACACAGGGTGTGAGACGGAGAATGTGGCTTGGGTTGACTGTGGACTAGATTGCTGCACTCTTGGCTATCCCAATATCTAAAGCAGGGGTCAGTACTGGTTCCAATCAAGAAAATGTGGAAGAACATTGCTTTTGTAATGAGTATACTTGTTTATTAAGTTTTTGGTCAATGGTTCAAGTGTGTTATTCTTATATCCTTTTGTACTTATGTTGATGTCACATAACATGTGAGACAGATTACTAATTAATGGCAATTGGTTATTAACTTTAGAAAGCAAGAAACAAATATCCCTCTGATATTTATATATACGGTTCAGACCAAGTTAGTGCAACCCTAACCCCCCCCCCCCCCGAAATTACTTGGGGGAAAAAAGAAGAAGAAAAAGAAAGAAAAGAGAAAAACTAAGGAAAAGAAATGTGTAATCTATTTCATGCATGTCTGTACTTCGAAGAAGACATTTGAAACCAAAATCGTTAAAGAGGCATGACTTTTCTTTTAAATGTCAGAAGTGACAGATATTCCTTTATTAATTAGGAAATATTGTATAATAACAAAAAGTCAAGAGTCAAATTGGCCACTGAGCCTACTCATTTCTGGTGTCTTCTGTAACATGTCAGACCTTGACCAGATCTTGACGTAACATAATGCACAATTAACCAAGTAAGTTCCTGTCACCCTGTCAGTTATGTCTTATATTTATGTACACAAGAGATGTCCAGCTTTCATTTCCAAAATAATAACATTAAAAAATTCACTGTGTCACAGTTTTGATCAGTTTTCAGGAGAATAACCCATATATGCACCTGTACACACAAACATACACACCCACACCTGTACACACAAACATACACACCCACACACTGGCATGAATGCACACATACACACTAGATGAAAAATGATTACACTGTAATGGGACATAAACGTGTGAAATTGTAATACAATTTAAAAAATATATATAAACTAATGCTTCAGGAAAAAAAGTGTGCTCATGCGCCAAGGGGACTTTTTTTTAAAAAGTATACCATTAATATTGCTGCTTCTGATCAAAAACACACACACACACACACACACACACACACACAACATGCTTGTGGATGCACACATGCTTGCACATGGGTCATTTTCAAGAATTGTCCGCAAATTGAGATGTAAATGTTCAAGAATTGATTTGATCAACGCAAAAGAAACTTTTAGTGTAAATGTATTTTAAAATCATTTGTGTTTGTAAGGCAGAAATAGGGATTTAGTGACTGCTCCCAGTTGCAAAAATGTTTGAACATAAGTGGGAAAATGTATTAGTGCCCTTGCCAAAGTTCAAATGTACACCACATAATTACTGTTTGATATAAATGAAAATGCTTTGTACCATGTGGAAAAGCAATCAGCTTTTTTCATAATGTAAAGAAATAGTGTAAAGAAGAAAAAAGAAAGAAAAAAAAGTCAAACATTGCATTTTGTTTCTAGACTATTCTTTTATTCAAACATCTGTGTGTGTAAATGATTAACTGTAAACAAAAGTGGACTGGGGGGGGGGGGGGGGTATGAAACAACAATTGCGCAGTATTCTAGTCGCTGAGCAATGGCGAGGGGACACCGCCTTAACACTTCCATTGTTCTGGCGGTGGTCCACGGTATCTCCAGTCTTTTTCGGGTGGTATCCGCTCACTCTTTCGTCCCCTTACGTCCCTAATCAGCCACCTCGCTTCTGTGGACGTAAAGCAAAATGGTCCTTAGGCTGTCCTTTGGGAGAAAAAGTACTGCCATGGTATTTCCATCCCCAAAAGATTTTATTTTTATTTTTTATTGAACCTCACTATAAACATATTGTAGGGGAGTGGGGTGCAGGAAGCAGGTTGGAAGCATGGATGAAGAGCCACAAGTCAGAGGTTACTATAACATAACTTTTATTTGTACACCAACCAACCAGGAAACAGTGTCTGTGTTGGAAAAGACACAAGCAAACAAAACATTTAGAACATGAAAGCAATGATCTAATAAACACAGTAACCATGTAGTTTACTATAATACATGATGGTAACTGTGACAAAATGATTAATTATCAAGCACATAAATTGTGTGCATGACTTTGGACTTAAAACCTGTATCTCACAGAGTCGCGTTGAGTACCCTCTCCTCCGATCACCTTCCCATCAACGTCAGCATGACCCATGCGGCTGACACGGGGAGTTCCGCGCCTGCAACCAGATTCAAGTACGAATCGGCCGACGGGGGCCGGTTTCCGGGCCGAACTGGGATCCGTCGACATAGACGTGGACCAGCCAGACCTGGAGAACGTTAACAGCCGGATAGTCTCATTGCTTCTGGAAGCGGCCAGGGTTGCCATACCCACCACCAGCGGTGGCACGCCTCGGCCGGGAAGCAACCCCTGGTGGAACGAAGACTGCGAGGAGGCCGTCCGAACCAAATGAAAGCTGTACAAAATCTACCAAACGACTGAAATACACGAAGAAATTAAACTAGCCAACAGGCCAGGAAAGACTACTGGTTAGCTTTCTCGGATTCTGTTTCAGCTGGTGAAACAGACCTTGGCTCTGTTTGGAAGAAAAAGAGAAAAAAAGATGAAGCAACTTTGACCCGAGTAAATACATCATAGATTCAAAGTAAGCAATTTTATGTAATAGTAATTCGTTATACAGCCAAACGGATTATGTTAACTTTAGATGATTAAGAGCTTCGTATATCTTGTCTCTAATATGTCATCTGACATCCGAGGACATTAAGAACCAAGTAGTAGTACTGATACTGACTAGCAGAGCATATTTGTGAACAACATCAAGCGTCTTACTGCACATCAAGAATCTAGGCTGCGCCTGTCTGCCCGGTTAGTGAATAAAGACAAAGACCTAATTGCCACCACTGATGCGCATCGCCGGGTTGTTCGGGTACATGCACAAAGACCCGGAAAGGGTTTACAAGCTAAGCAGTGAAAATCTGCGCACCCAATACAAAAGCCGGATCGAAACAGAAAAAACGTGTCTCACAGTTTATACAATCACCCTTATGCACTAAACCATAATTATTCAACTATTAAAATGAACATTCAAGTAAAATGAACATGAAGCCAACATCTTCAAAGTGTTAGCCATAATATACCACCGATTTCATGTAGAAAAATAGATCAGTAGAAAACTAACAAATCAGTTAGGCCGCACAGTCATGTAGTCATGTAGCGCACGGTCGCACAAAGGAACCATACCCTACTGAGGGATAACCGTTTTACATCGGCAAAGCATCACTCCAACTGTACATCCAACAATGGCAGCATAATATACTTGCTACATATCAGCTAACCAAGGTTAGCTGCATACATTTTGGAAACATGGCTTAACATTTGAACGCAGAAACACTCGTGGTTCAGGAGCTGTGTGAGAGTCGAGGTGGACGTCCTGGACTGTCCGTCCTAACGAGCCTTCTGGTTTCCGTGGACGTAAAGATTTATGGCACCGTGCTTCGGCATTGGTCACAACTTGTCCCTAATATGTCAACTGACATCTGAGGACATAAAGCATCACTTCATCATCATCATCATCATCATCATCGCAGAAACAATGCCAGGGCGGTTGCAATCTGACGCCGAAATTACCCGAGTGTTCAAGAACCAAAATCAAGGCATGTTGTGAACATGGTAACATTATCAACACATTATTTACATCAATAACAAGCCATAGAAAAATAACTTCTGACCTTCTCCCCTGAGATGAACACATGAACAACGGATGCACTGACAAACAAACAACCTGCCTCTCCAGGGACACTGGGGGAAAGGGACACTGCGGTGGTGAAGTGTTGGTTAATGTCCTCAGATGTCAGTTGACATATATTAGGGACAAGTTGTGACCAATGCCGAAGCACGATTCAATAATTCTTTACGTCTACGGAAACCAGAAGGCTCGTTAGAACGGACAGCCCAGAACGTCCACAGCTCCTGAACTATGAGGGATGCTGCAGGCCCAGCGCACAGGTTTTAACACCTTAGATAATTGGGGCCATAAAACTCCCACCGAATCAAAAAGGAAAAGAAACCGGAAAGAAAAGGATTAAAGGGTCAAGGCCCGAACCATGTATACAATACACTCGGTTACATCATGATCAAGGAGTAACTTCTGCAGTAGAACGCAATCAAATATTGTCTGCAAAAACTTTTAGGACCACATGAAATGGCTCTTGCTCATGGTCACTTCAGGTGAACAGCTCTTGTCCACAGTCACTCCAGGTTAACTTGCTTCATACACAGATGTAGATCAGTTCTGAGAACCCCCATATCAAACAGACACAGATCACCAGCAATGTAATTATATACACCAAAACTACGTTTACATTCATTTCTGCAATGCCTCTTAGGCCACTGCCACTTGCCAGCAAAACACCAGGCTATATGCCCCCAGCCACCTATTTGCAAGAGAATACTGATGACCTTCACTCCCACAGCTGACAGTTTCTCTGTCATTTGATTATATGAACCCAAACTCAGTTACTATGACCTTGACCTGAAAGATAGCAACCCATGTTTTGCACAGGACACTGGCTTATAGTGGGAAGAATACAACTGGCCAAAGTATGGCATACCAAAGACTGACACAGTCTGTCTGACCTGAAATCTTCAAAATGTAAGCAACTACCGTACGGGGCCGGCACGGTCATTGTACGGGTTCATACAGGCAAGTAAAGGCTGCATATGGGCACAGGCTTGCCCATACTTTGCCCGTACTGGCATAGTACAGGTTTGTTTGACCTCCCAGGTTTGCTTTTTTAATTTTTTTTGATGAAGATTAAAGGGAAGCCATTCTTATTGTCATCACGTCACATTGAACAATTTGTCGTTTGTGTACATTTTCCAGCACACAGTTACCAGACTTGGGAGATATCTTAATTTGCAGAATGGACACAAGTTTGGGTGAGATTTGTTTCAAATAAACAACAGAGTAACATTATCTAAAAGAAGCATCATGTGCAAGAAATAAAAATGTAATCCCCGGGGACTGTTATGGTAGCCAGATTGGTGTGGCTTGGATAGCCTACTCCAAATTAGTTAATATACATTGCACACTTTCCATCTGTCTAAATTTTCTTTTCTCCTTTTTTTTCTCTTTTCTTTTCTCACCACCTTGCGGACCCCGAAAAGTGCAGCATAATCTCCAATAAACTCCTGCTTAATGGATGGTGGATGCCCACATCAAAGGAGAAAAAGAACTTGCGAACTGACAATGTAAGTGGAAAGGTGGAAAATTATATAAGAGTTTCAGTCTTAGATAATGTTAACCGGTCAGAAATTCCTGCAACAAAATTTGAGTTTGATCACATTTGTGTCTTTAAGTATGTGCACGTATACGCCATTGCTATTTGTTCTAGGTCTAGCTTGCAAGTAACAACATGCATGCTTCCTCATTGTCAAGCTTATCAAGATGAATCCTCCTGTGCGCATGATGGGTGTGGTTCTTTATTGTTATTTCTTCTCTTTTTTTCTCTTTTTTTCCTCTGACCCCCTCCACCATTTGGGTTCCCCAGCCTTTCTCGTAGAATTATATGGTATCAGTGTTTTCTCTCTCATGTATGGATCATTCTCCTAAAAATGGGACCATTTTTTCTGATGAAATAAAAATTGAATTAAAACATGAAACTATGTTTCTGATGTAAAGTGTTTGGAGAAATGAGGGAAATGCCACAATGTGTGATTACATGATTAATTCTTGTGCTGTGAGTCTTTTTGGTAAAAATGGCGACATTTTCATGGCCGTCATTTGTGATATGTCTAAGAGAAGGTTAGCTGATCACAGATATTTACTTGAAATCATTCATGATTAAATAAAATAAAATAAATCATGAGAAAGAAGGTAACATACAATTGGTAAAGAAAAGATAGTGCCTCGCACGTTACCGATGGTGTCTTCTGAGTGTGTATCACGATACTGTGACTTGTTCACAACAGAAACTAAAGAACTAGATTTTTTCATCAGCTTGGTAGATGACCTCATTTCACCTGATTTTTAATGCTTGTTTGATGACATGAGTGAAGATACAAATGATGATGATGATGATGAAGTGATGCTTTATGTCAGTTGACATATTAGGGACAAGTTGTGACCAATGCCGAAGCACGGTGCAATAAATCTTTACGTCCACGGAAACCAGAAGGCTCGTTAGGACGGACAGTCCAGGACGTCCACCTCGACTCTCACACAGCTCCTGATCCATGAAGATACAAAATAGTCATTTCTTCAGGGGTGGTTGACGTGGTGTAACTTTGTGGCAGATATTTGTTCCCGTCAGCTGAGTGTTTGTATGCAATTTTTTGTAACCAAGTTTGGTATTGTGGTGTACCACTATGAGCCTAAATGTGATGTGAAAAAAATTAATGGCATTCTGTCTGTCAAGGTGACAGTGTAGGGCTCATATAATCAAAATATGACGGTTTCTAACAGATTTATTATTGGTTCTAAATCAATGAGTCTTTTGCAACCAAACTGATTTTGATGGTAGATCATCATAAACAAAGAAGTGTGGAATGAAAATATTCGTTTGCTTTGTTGAAGGTCAGTGTCACAGCCAAGGTTAAATGTTTCAATTAACGTTACTTTGGATGATATGAATCGCTAAACCTTTTGTAATCAAACCCAGTATGGTCATACATCGTTATAACCCAGAGTGGCAAGTGCGAAAAATGGGTTGCTATCTTCCAGGTCAAGATCACAGTAGCAGAATTTGGGTTTATACAATGAAATCGTGACTATTTCTATTATATGTTCTGAACTGCTGATTTTTTGGCAACCACTTAGTTTGACAGTGCATGTTCATTAGCTGATGGTATGAAAATCAATCATTCCATTGAATGATGTGCCAAAAACGAGGTTACAAACAAAATGTACCAAAATAAAGTAGTAATTTCTGGGTACCTTGACTACCAAAGTACAGTTCAAGTTGTCTGCAAGTGACCTGTCGCTGTTTGTGTCTGTGGTGCTGGTTCTCATGAAATGCACTATTAGCACTATATGGAATTCCAAATTGCGATGACCTTGTCTCTTAGTAAATCATTTATTATGACAAAAAAGGCCATTTCCATAGATTGATTTATTGTTTGAACAGTTTATTATGTTGCAGCTTTCCGTTTCTCTTTGTTTTTCAATGTGTCCTTGTTATTGGGCACTGCGGAGGCAGAAATATTGAGGTCTGTTAAAACCCCAGAGCTGACGAATGTTTTCCCTTAAAAGCACGGAGTAGGTCAGAATATAGTCAAGTATGCTTAGTCAGTACCATAATTTCTTCCTTGTCCTAATTTCTGCTTCCCTGGTCCATTCACTTTAATTTTTTTCCAAATCCTCTCCATACTTTTCAGTTGCTGAAGCGAATTCCCGCGTTAGCCTGCGAAATAAAATAGGTCACACTGCTCATAGTCAATTGATTTAAGCAGGTTCTCATGTTGAGTGCCTGCAGAATATAAATAGGCACCAAAACGTGTTACTCTGCCTCAAAAAAGGTGATTTAGACATACTTGTGATCTGATTAATTGTTCTTTAATTTTGTACTGAATGCGTTACAATCTGTCTGGAATTATCTTTTGCAGTTGTAGTTAGTGATATGTGCTAATTATTGACTGTTTTGCCTGGGATGTTTGCTATTGATTGTGTTCTGTGTAGAACAGCTTTTTTGCTCGTAAGAAACTGTGATTGCGATTTGTGCTAAGTGACCTTGTGCGGTTGACAAGGCATACAAATCCAAGAACTAAATAACTTAAACATGTGCAATGGTCCAGTCCTGATATGAGTGAGTATATACTGAATCTTGGTGGAAATCACACATTGTGCTACTTTATGAATGACTGCAGAATAATTTTCAAACAAAAGAACCCATTGGAAGGGAGTGATGTAAGATCCTCCAAAAAACGAGAACAGCAAATCCGTCAGAAACCACAATGCTAGCTGTTGCCCAGTGACAGTTATCTTTTTTGTGAAAGGACTTGAATGCAAGGAAACAGAAAACATTAGTCAAATGTATGGCAAAAACAGCTGAGGATTCTGCCAAAGAAGCAACCAAAAGAAAACAAGATCAGCACATCCTTTTGCAAGATACTGAGTTGGCTGCTCGAGAAGCACATTACCACACCACCTGTCAGAGAGATTACACTCGAGAGGATGACAGACACCAGGAAACCATCAAAGAGCTTCAAACCATTGAAGAGCAAGCAATGGATGGAAACAAGACCATATAAAAATTATTTTCAGTACATTGTTCAGTATGTTAGGGGCAGAATCGTTTGAATAAAGAGATGACCAGAAACTGGAACATTCCAAGCATCTTCTCTGTAGAGGTAAATAAGTGGTAGGTGTCAACAAAATGTGTCAACACACCTCATCCTTGTTGAACAGTCACAATGCCACCATACAGATATACATTGATAATGCACATAGAAAGGGCCAGCTTTCAAGCACTCTCGATATTCCGCAGTTAAGGCAACTAAAACCATTCCTAAAGCATACTGTGAATGGAAAAGTGGGAGGTAAACTGGACAGACTGTCTCTTCATGCCGCAAGACCTGGTTGAAACTAGGTGGAGCAGCCCCAAAAGGAAGATGACTATAAAGAATACACAAAGCTTGAGAATCTTGATGGCTTCAGGTTTGAGGCTGACATATATATATGACTAAGTGCCAAAAGGTGCGTCTGCAATGGGTGACTCGGTTGTGCTGAGAATAAAAGATGTTTAAACAAATATTTTGTCATTAGTGTGGGTTGAAGGTGTGTGAAAATGAACGAGGATATAGTTGAAATAATAGCAGCAGAAATTTTGAAGCGGTTTGGGAAATATGTCCGATAAAGTGTGATTCTACTGCTGAAATTCAACCACGAAAAGCGGACAGTGGCACAGAGCCTGTCTCTGTCGGCGTGGTTTGGTTAAAGAAAACAAGGAAAAGTTATATTTTCACATCTGTTATGTTCGCGAAAGATCGTTTTACAAGATCCATGCATCAGAAAAACTTCCAACAAATTATGCTTTTGCAAAAAGCATATCGAACTTTATTTGATCGGACGTCATCTGTGTCGTAATACGAAACGCGAACTTTCGACAACAGACTGAAAACAACTCTGACATGAGCGGAAGTGACGTCATATGCACATCAAACTCGCGGTCAATCACTCAGCAGCTTTGAAAAGATTTAACCAAACAACTTTTGTTACAATATATGACACTTCCCGGTCACATTTGATTTGAATGGCGTCGAAGGAATCTTCTGCTGCGAACATTGAAAGGTACGTCGCAATTATTGTCGTGAGGCTGACGTCCGACCATTCTTGACGTCCGATCACAAATTTTACACCGTTTATTTGATTAAATCAGCTAGTTAATAGTTATTTAGATGATCTTTTGTGTTCAGGTTAGAGCGCAGTAGGACGAAGTGTCGTTTTTATGCAACGGGTGAGATTTGCGGTGGCTGACGTTGTGCTAGTATCGCAATGAAAATTATATTGCAGCATGAGCTCTTGCTGTAATTTGGACGCCCGATCACCATGTGGCGTAAAACTAACTTCCAGTTGCACAGTGCAGACATTTGTAAAAATATGACTGTTGCCATCCCAACATTGCATAGCGCTTCGTTTGACAAGACCGACCTGTGAAATCGGGGACGGCCAGTAATAACATTTTTAAAAAAAATTAAAAAATTACGAGGATTAAGTCGGTCGGACGTCAGGGTTACCCCAAAAGGGTGCTGATGACATTTGACACCTTTTTGTTTAAGTTTTGTAAGGCTACTAAGAGTCATTTACTGATGGTTTAGTAAATACTCCTAGACTTTTAATTTTGCTTGTTTGGTATTAGTTTAGGTTTGATACTTTTGTGAGCAAGTGCTCTTTGTACGTTTTTACAATAATCCCGCCCTGGTTATCAGATCCATGCAATTTCATTTCTGTACCCGGGAACCGGAGCAGACGACGCTTTTGTTTTGAAGCGCTGCGTGTTGCGTAACGCCACATGGCCTTCTCACAGCCGACCGGCGATAGCCGCGGGTGGCGCGCCATTTTCAAATCTGTTTACTCCCTTAATATTTTGACCGCTTGTTTGTTTTCCCTAGTCCTTTTCAAGTTATGCACTAAGCCATGTGTAATATAATTTGGCATCTTAGAATGTTTATTTTAGATCTTATTTAGACGCAGGATCGAGCTTAATCAGAAAGCGATGCCCTCTAGGTCCATTCTTTTTATAGCCGTCGTCTGCATGGCGCGTTTTCTGTTGTAGTACTAGTGAATAGTAGTGAATCGTTGTTTTGACTGATTGAAGTAATTCTGTGTCGATCAATGCTTTGTCGTATAGTATTTTGCTTAGCTGACTTCATGTTAGTGTTTATTTTGGGTTGAAATTAACTTATTAGTATTGTGTACTGTAGAAGCTAAGTTGTATTCATAGACTACTTGGTATCCCCTATCAGCGCTGCTGCGACTAAAATAACGCGCCCCAGGCGAAAGTTCGCACCGATTGTTTTAGTACTAGTCTTTGAGTGTGTCTTGCTTCTCTTATAGAGCGTTTATTGTAATTGTTATGTACCATTTTAACCGTGGGAGCGTGTTCTTTTTTCCCGATGTAAGTTTTATTGACAGTTATATTTTTGTACATTGTGTTAGTTGTGATTTAGTTTGTACGAATCTGCTTATAGATAGGTGCAAGCCACGCTTCCCACTCTGTTGTAAATAAAATAAGTCATGTGTGTACATTTTGTTTATACGATTTAAAAGGTTGTAATTGTAGCTTTCATTTGATGTTTTTCATGTTTTAATTAGTTTAGTTATTGTTGAGGAAACTGTATTTGTGCGGGCCAAGGAAACAAAATTTGTCACCCATTTTGTGGTCCGGGGGGGCCCGATTTCATTGTAGCGATAGGTGTTTTCCCTTTGCGGCCGCGCAGTTCTCTTATCTATGCGTGCGCTTGAGGATTTTGGGTGTGCTGAGAAATTTGTCTGCTGCTGAGAATAAAGCCTGTTTGCCATCGCCGCCTGCTGTGGTCTCCATTTTGACTGACTCCGCTGCCTGTGTCCTGTCCTTCTACCACTCCACTCCATTACACTTTTAATTTGATTGAATTATTCATTGTATTGATGGATACATCATGTTTGTGGATAGGAATTTTTGTTGATGATGTTTCTCATGTTGGTTGTTATTGTCTTATTATTTCAGACCAATAACTGCTGACATGACCAGGAGTAGGACAAAATTGCCCCTGCTATGAGTATGACCTTGATCATCAACTCCTCATTCAGTAGCAGCACTGTGCCTGAAGATTGGAGAACCACACTTATCACACCTGTCTTTAAGAATGCTACCATTCAAAAAAGTTCCGACCAATTTCCTTCACAAGTGTCGTCTACAACTAGTGCAAGATCCTCGCATATTGTCATCAGTAGCATCATGCACTAAGACAACATCATCATAGTTCCTGAACAACATGGCTTCAGATGTGGTTGCTCATGAATGTGAAACCCAACTCCTTGGCCTAATCACTAAAATCAGTGAACTCGCGCATGACTTTGAGGCAGGGAAACTGGTAGACCTTGTGGGTTGGACTTCTCCAAGGCCTGCTTCACAAGTTGTCCCATTATGGGATCACCGGTAGAACAAACACATGGATCAAGAGCTTCCTGAGAGATCAACAAGCTGTCATGTTGATGGTATGAAGTCGAACTTTGTCCCAGAGGTGCCTTAAGGCAGTGTTCTTGGCCCAGAATTGTTTGTCCTATACATCAGTGACCTAGCTGCCACAACAGCCTACCTCCAGACTGAGATTGTTTGAAGATGACACCATCTGTCAGTGCCCCCTCTCCACAGCTGAAGATCAAGCAATACTCCAAAATGATCTAAACAATTTCTGTATGGGTAATGAGAAAGCAAATGGGATATGTGCTTCTACCCAGACAGATGTGACATCCTAAGTGTTACTAAAAGCAAGAGGAAACACTACCATGCTCTGCATGGCCAGATGCTCAAGTCAGTCAACAGTACTCACTTCTTGGGTGTCACACTGACCTCAGACGCCACCTGGGAGACACATCAACATCACCAACAAAGCAAGCAGGACCCTGGGTTCTGGGAAGAACCCCTGCAGATCAGCACCTCTTTAATAAAAGGCAAGGCCTACAAAGGGAGTTGTCACACCAGTCCTGGAATATGCAGCTCTATTGGCACCCAAACAACAACCTGATCAACCGCCTAGAGTCTGTACAGCAAAAGCAGCATGGTGGACACCACACAGATGCTGCAGGACATCCAGTGTCAACAACATGCTGACTGGCTGACTAGGTGCAGGAAAGCAAAAACTGGTGAACTTTTATAACTTCCACCATCACCATGGCTCCATAGCCACTGACACCAAGTGAATAACAGGTGGACTATCCCAGTATCATAGTAGCCCATCATTCCCATTCCCTGTTATACCCAGTGCCCTCCTGTCAAGTGTCATACTGACTACAGGAAATTCTCTTTTTCCCAACACAATCAAGGATTGGAATGACCTCACTGAGGATGTGGCTGCTGTGCCCACCTTTGAGACTTTTTGTTCACGTCTTCCAAAATCAGTACCTTCGGAGTAGGCCATGCCCCCCAAGTAAGTAGTGTTGATGATGGCTAGGGCTAGGGCTGTGCCGGTCAGGGTTTCCCCCCGGCAAGCAGCTGGATTGACCTAGTTGGAGATGTGACATACACAAAATTCAATGTTGTTTCATTTTGTTTGTAAGAGTTTTTTTTTTTTTCTTAGTGCTGTGGGTGTTTGGTGTGCTTTCTCTTGAAACATTCAAGGTGCAGTTTCTTTTTATACTGTAGGAGGTGGTATGGTGTTTTAGACTTCTGTTAAATGTTGTTGTTTTGACTGAAGTATGACATAGCCAGTCGGAAGTGCTCAACAGGGTTACAATGCTATAATTACAAGTCAATTGTATGTAATGCCTATCAAAAAGGAAGTTGCATGCAGTACTCTGGATATTACTAGTACATACTACTTTACTACATTATGTGTATTTTTATACCTGAAGAGAAAGTTTAATGTTGTACTGTCGCAAGCTGATGTTCGACATTTTATGATTCTGCAGTAAAATAAAGCCAACAATCATAAGTTGAATGTAGCACTGTGTTTAAATATATGTTTTTACATTTGTAGTTTAAGAGAAATGTAGAATCTTCAATAATTATTGCACTGTCAAGTCACATTTATGACATTGTCATACTTTGCTGTAATGCTGATGTTCGACACTTTGTGTAGTTTTTTTTTTGCTATGTCAAGAAAAGAAACAAATTCCTCAAAACTGACTTTCCAGTGTGTCTGTTACCTACGCTAGAATGTCTGAATGGCAGAATGGATGAAACTTTGTGTTTTTTGTTGTCAGAAAGAAAAGGTAAAATATTTTAATTATGTTGGATGTCAGGTATTGCGACAAACAGTACATGTCAATATTTTTGTAAGAAGTCAGGCTGCAATAGATTTATTTGAAAATACTTATGAGGACATCCCTTTAAACTGTTTAAAGTGGTTGGGAATAAAAATAATAATTTACCAGCCATACAGTAGCACGTTTGTGTCGCAATCCCTGACATCCGACATAATACACTTTTCATCTTTTAAAGCTCATTTTCTCAAAAACTAATAAAGTCGTTATCTTCCACTTTGAAGTGATGATTACCAATATAGTAAACATTCTAAAAACCTACTTCTTTTTACTTTATTTCATACTTTTTTTCCGACCTACTGTGTCCTCTTTTCATGCACACTTTTTGGCACTTAGTCATATGTCTAAGCTGGACCTGCATTCAGTGTCACTCAAAGTAAGGAATATTCAGATTTGGCAACCTTCTATGGCACCGGCTTTGGTACCTGTCAGATAATTTCAGAAAGTCAATAATGATTTGTCAAATCATTCACAGAGTGGACAATCACTTTTGTGAATATCTTCGACATTTTCTAGCTGTTTGTCTGTATTCTTGGCATAATAGCAAACAGCCTGCTGACTGTCAGCTGATACATGAAACTGTTGCATGCTGAATTAAGCCAAACCAGAGATGCGATCCGGTGGCATCAGGCTCCTAAACCTAAATGTTTTCCTGAGACATAACAAAGGCAAAACTGGTAACACACGCACGTAGGCACACTGATAGGGTGACAAAGATTGTTACGATCTGTATGTATTTCTTCTGTGACCTGTATGCACAACTAAGAGCTTTCTGGTGGTCTACCTGTGACGTCAAAGATATTTTGGTGATGTCAAAATGAAGTACACGAAAAGAGTGCGCAGCACGATAATGGGTAGTTAGTCCAAAAAAATTGCCTGATAAAATCAACAGCACATTCAGTTGCAAACCCTTTCCTGCAGATCCTAGTCTTCTAATCTGCTCCAAACACATGGGAAGTTTAGCCTGGGAAGGTGAGGTGAGCACAGTGTCTTTATAATAGTTTAAATTGTTCTTCTGGTCTCATTATTAGGTACCGCAGCTGACAGCATCTGGTCTGCAACACTGGCCAACCAGTATCATATTTTGGGGTGAAGCCCTTCTTTCCCTTGTGGTCCTCACAAGGGACAGAAGGGCTTGCATGGCCAACTTGAATCCGTGAAATAGTTTCCACTGTGGTTGTTAACGTACTGAAAAATACTCTGCACTGCTTGTTCCATTGTTAATCCTTCAGTCATGGAATCTGTTTTAGGCTAAAGTGTAGAAAGGAAGAAAAAAAGCAAATGAGGCATTATATTTAGATCTGGAAGACCTTAAACAGAGTAAATCCGATGGGGGGGGGGGGGGGGGGGGGGGAGGGGGAGAGAGGGGGAGAGTCTTAAGAAGCTCTAAATGAAGGGAGATGTGTATTTAGAAGTGAAGAAAAGTCATTAAATTAGCTGTACAATTTCAAGTTTTGCAGTTGGTGTGTGTGGACTTTGTGAGACTTCGGACATCCAAAAGTGGATTCCAGCATCCATTTCAGACCACTTGACACGCTATGCCCAGGCAATGCCAGCCCAGGACATGAGTACCAAGACAACAGCAGATATGATCTCTAACAACTTCATCATGCACAATGGGGTGGCCAAATGACTCACTTAGGCCAAAGTGCTAACTTCATGAGAGTCGGATAATCAAGGAGCTAGGCTGTCATTGCACCACCTCATGGGTAATGGGATGAGCAAGTGTTTCAACAGAACACTTCTGGATATGCTTGGGATGCTGCAACCACATCATAAACCTGACTGGATGACACCTTGGTTCACACCTACAACTGCACCAGGCATGATTCTGCCGAACCATTCTCATCGATTTTCGGGGAGGACCCAGCAGATCTTGCTTTGGGCTTGGACAGGAACGATCAGGAGAGAGTGTCACTGACAAGGTATGTTGACACCCTGAGGTCACACTTGAAAGAGCATTTTGATTTGGCACATGCTGCAGCAAGAAAGTTTCAAGCAAAACAGAAAAGGACATTTATATGACTTGAAGGTGCGAGCAGCTGACATAGAAGTTGGTGACCGCGTCTTAGTGAATGTTTCATGGAAAGTACAAAGTCGCTTTATGTAGTCTTGGCCTCAGGCAATTCAAAATAAAGATTGTTGCTTTATGTAGTCTTGGCCTCAGGCAATTCAAAATAAAGATTGTTTTTCCACTGCCAAGTACAAGCATTCACCAGCTTTCTGGAAGCTGTGTTGGAATAAAATAGTTTCCACATAATGTACTGCAATATTTATGTTTTTTCTGCATCTAAACTGTTCCTTAGGCTTCAGTGACGGTGCCGAATGGGGCAAGAAACGGGACTGTTTAATTTTGGATTGTTCCTGCTGGTACACTGAATACTGTAGTCACTAAAAGAAAATGCACAGTGCATGATTTCTCTTATTGTGGAAGGATTACTTGTCAGCATGTTTGTGTGTGTGAGAGAGAGACAGACAGAGATACTGCCTGACTATTCTGTGTGAATCAATACAAAACACAAGACAACATTATTAATCCATTGCGGAAATTAAATGGTCTGAAGTAAAATGTATTATTTACATAAGACATTACACCAACAACCCAGGTACTGGCCCTTCCATTGTCCAGTCACACAGCATACCTCCCATTGACTCTCAAACATTCCTCCATTTTAACCTGCATCCCTAGTCATCTAGCTGTTATCATTACGTCTTGTGTTTATTTTCCAGCATGATGTGTGTGTGTTTGAATCGCATTTGGAATGCTCAATCTGTTTATTGTGTCTGTGTAGCTATTAACAAATTCAGTTCTCAGTGACACCCACTGTCAGGCCAAAATTGTGCTCACTTTGTCATTTGTTGATGATGAGCTGTGCCAGTGCTTTCTTGCCTTCAGCCCCCAAAACAAATAAAGTGATGGCTGAGAGGAAGGGAGAATTAAGATGATGAAAGAAATCACAGGAAATACAAGGGGCCAGTGTTACCTGCATAATTTCCTGTCTTCACAGCCTCGAGGCTGGGTCAAACGCGCCGTCAGCTGATTACCTTACATATAAGGAAAGAAGCACAAAAAGCTTTATGAAAGTAAGTAATTTGGTGTTTTACAGGGAGATCAAAAGCGAAAGAAACATTGTGTGAAACAGCTTTTAAAAACTTGGGTGGGGGGTTAGAGGATAGACTCAGCCATGCATTCTGAAAACCCCTGTGAGCATTGAGATTTGCTTTTTGTTGTACAACATTCTGATTTCTTTTCTGTGTTCACCTGCTAGACATATTTTTTCACTCCCTACTAAGGACTTTCAGGGGTAAATCTCACGCACTGAGTGAAAGTCTAAAGGGTGGATTTGCGGTTCTAGTGCACGAATACGCACAAAATGGGGGTTTTCGGGAGCCCTGTGTGCTCCCTCTTTTTTTTTCTTTCTTTTTTCTTTGTGCCTCTGTGGGTGTGTTTTGGTGTGTGTTATTAGTTTTCTTGTTGAGCATGTTTTTGTCACTTTTACGTTTTTCTCTGCTTCAGGTTTAGTGCTTCTGTTCTACCCATGTTGCTGTTCAGTGATGTGATATGCAGCTCTTGTTTGTTTTTCTGTTCATTTTTTTCAGTCTTTCTTGGGTTTTTTTCTTTCTTTCCTTCCAGTTTTTTGTATTTTTTTGTATTGGTTATAGAAAGTTACATGTTGCATACATTTTCTTGAAGAAAATCTTAATTCTTTCTAGCAAACACAAGTGCGAGGAATCAGTGTGGGTGCACGTGCAGTGAGCTATTTTTTTGCACATGGATACGGAGGCGGGAGAGAGATGTTCTCACTGTGTCTGGCTGGTGCTCTGGTTTGATACCTGCTGACAGTTGACCCAACTTTGTCAGATTGCAAGCTTTTGTGCTTAAAACTGCCCTTCCTAGGCCCTAGCTTTTTTTGTAATTTTTGTTGTTGAGAATACAGAATTTTGTTACTGTTCTAGACAAACTTTTGGTGTGCAGTCATGTATTTTTGGAGCCATAGAATAGAATTGTGTAATCCTTGTGATTTCAATTTTTTTCCTCCAGTCTAGGCCTTCGCTTGAAAGATGTTTTAAAAAGAAAAATACCGATTTTTGTAACTGTTCCAGACAAACTTTTAGTGTGCAGTCATGTATTTTTTGAGTCATTATAGAATAGAATTGTGTAATTCTTGTGATTTCAAGTTGTTGTTTTTCTCCAGTCTAGGCCTTCGCTTGAAAGATGTTTTTTACCGATTTTTGTAACTGTTCCAGACAAACTTTTCGTGTACAGTCATGTTTCTCAAGTCATTATAGAACGGAATTGTGTAATTCTTGTGATTTGAGGTGTTTTTCAATTGTGTGCAGACCACATGTTTTTAGCTAATTTGTCAAGTTGTTACCATCACAGCAATAAATATTCAGCTTGCATTTGTTTGTTTGGGTATTTGGGTATTGTTTGGGTATTGTAAACACACACTGATGCTGAATAGTGCTGGAAACAGTATGCAGAACCCCATCTCCTGCTCAAGCAACTGACAGAGTGAAGGAAGGTTTGTGTTATAGGCTATTTCAGTCTGATGAATCTGTGTACCGACAAGAAGTTGCCTGTTGTGGAAACAGCAACCTTGGAACAACCGTCTGAACTTCACCATTGGTACTCTCAACTGTGACGTGGCTGCACTGTCAGTCTGTGAGCTTGGACTGTCAGTCACTGATGCAGTGACACAATACACATATAAACATTAACACAAACACGCTACAAAATACTGATTTTGTGTGTGTCTTTCTTTTTGTGGTTTCTTTGACATTTTGCTGTAGAGTTTAATTGTCTTTTTTGTCTTTGTCTTTTTTTCTCTTTTTTTTCATGAGTGTTGCTTTGGTCATTTTTTTTTTTTTTTTTTAAATCGTGAGTGTTGCTTTGGTCATTGTGTTGCAGTATGTTTTTATCGACTAATTTCTTTCTTTTACTTTTTATTTATGTATCTGGTTTAGTTTTTTACTATTTTTAAGTTTGTTAAACAAAAATTGTGTGAGTGTGTGTGTGTGGATGTGTGTGTGTCTGTGCCTCAGTGTGTATGTGTTCGTGTTCTGCTTCTTTAGTTTTGATTTTTGTATATATATATAGATCTGGTTGTTTCTTACTATTGTGTTTGTTACAATCTTTGTGTATGTGTGTGTGTGTGTGTGTGTGTGTGTGTGTGTGTGGTGTGTGTGTGTGTGTGTGTGTGTGTGTGTGTGTGTGTGAATTCGTGAATCATTCTTCTGTGATTGCTATGGAGGCAAGTAAGTAAACAGAACGTTAAGCAGCATCTTTACTTATTTACTTTCTTAAGCAAACATGCCACTTAACGTCCACAGATTCCACGCGGCTGATTAGGGACGGGGGGAAGGCGTCATGGAGTGGTTGGAAGTGGGAGATTATCAACCTATCGTTACACTGTCACCACAATCTTTCCTGCATGAAGATGGGCAGAATTGAGAGTCATTTTAATGTTTCAGTATGAAGTCACAGGACACTGTCCACGAACCACAACCTTGAAGAGAAAGGAGAGCCAAAGCGGTATCGAACGGTCCTTCCGCTTACCAACCGAACCGCTAGGCCAAACCGAAATGTGCAATGAAAGTTAGGTTGATTACTTTAGTTTGTCAAAATTCTGTGCTCAGTTCACTGTTTTGTGTATCTTGGTTTTTGGGATAGTGATTTGTTTTTGCTGGATTTGTGTGCATAATTGTTTTTGAGTGAATGTGTTCGTGTCCGTGTGTGTGTGCGTATGCGTTTCAGTTAGTTTTTTTGGTGAACGTGTTCATGTCCGTGTGTATGCGTTAGTGAGTTTTACTTTTATGAGATGATTTAGTGGTTGATAGTGGAGGTTTCATGTTGGCGAATGTTTTCTGACTGCATGTAACGTCGTGGCTGTTTCCCCTTGGGTGGGTATGATTGTTTACTAGAGTTGATGTTCGTTTTAGTGTGTGTCTGTACTTCCGTTGGCTGCAAGTTTTCCAGAGTATATAGTAAATGAGAAAACTGATTGCCTGTAAGTCTCAATTTTCTGTTCTTGTGTGTGTGTGTGTATGTGTGTGTGTTTGTGCGCTTTTGTTTTTGTCAGATGACGCAATGGATTGATTCAATCTGAACCAATTCAATACTCAATTTGTAGAAAAAATCAAGTCTGAAGAGTTTTATTGTTTGATTGGTCTTTTAATGTACATAAGTATAGTTCATAATATATAACACTTTGCATAAAATAACTCAATGGTGGAAAAATCTTTTACCACTTTCTTGATATTGCACGTGTGAATGCATTTATCATGCTTGAAGATTTTAGACAGAAGCATGCAGATATACCAGAACTACAAAGACCTGAAAGATATGGACAGCTAGACTTGATTAGGCAGCTCGCAGATCTTGATGTACATACTGATCTTCCTCTCTTTTTTTAAAATGTTAGAAAGAGAAACAGAAACAGCACAAAGCAAATGTGTTTCCAGATTGATAGAAACTGTCTGCTCAGTTTTCATGAGTGTTAGTGTAATTCACTGTAATGTTTGTGCGTATCAGTGTTGCGTTCCATTTTCAATGGTTGCCATCCTTGAATATTATGAAATCTGTGATTCCAGGGATTGTGAAAACATATTAGCCTGATTACTTACTGCCGTTATAGGTGATGTTTTGATGTGGTTTGGTGAAATTGATTTTGGTCAGCTTCCATTTTTGGACCATAAAATCTATAAATATTGACTTACATGTGTGAAACTTGGCTTGTTTGATGGGGCAATGGTTCTTGTTCAATAATAATCAGCTGCTGTTGAACTAGGACTGATATCGTGATTTGTTTTGTTCATTATGAAAGACAAACGGGCTCACGAAATGTGAGCTTTTGAAAGTTTCGTTCGTCTTTCATAACGAACAAAAACTTTCAAAAGCTACCGGTCCACGCCCACGCCACACTCTACAACAGGAGTGCCTCCCGGAGAGCTGTTTTTGAAGCGACAACTGAGGACACGTCTCACGTCTCAAGCCAGATATTTTAGTAAATACTGAACAGTAAGTTTCTGTTCTTCACTTACATGAAAACTCAAACCTATACCAGTCTGAAAAGCAATCAGCAAAATCAAACGGTAAGTAAATGGAAAATTTATCACATATAAGAAACAAATTGCATATCTGCTAGTCTCTACCATTTGTCACAACTCTTTATCACAAAACTATTCAACACAATTTCCAGCCAATAAAAAGCAAAAAGAGAAGAAAAAAATGGTCCTTCTCATCTCAGACAACACATCAGACAACCTTTTTAACTTACTTTTAGAACTGAGACTGGCACTTCAAATGAAGTGATAGAAACTCGACATTATAAACTCCTCACAAAGTTTGCAGTACACGGAACCCTTGTTCTGACTGCTTTAGAAATCCTCTTTATTATTATGATTATTATTATTATTATTTAGCTCAATTTTTCCGCCCTCTTAGACAATTGAACCCGGCAAAGATTTTTCCGATTCAAAAAAATATGGACCCATCGCTAAATATGTATTTGTAACATCCTACAGCAGTCATGTCCAAAACAAACTGTCTCTAAGCTCCAGCAGATCTTTTCAAAAGTCGTAGGGCTCACCGACTAAAATCTCAATTAGACTCTGGGTGCACTGTATGTCGGGCACCTTCAAACAACATTCTAAACAAACAGAATCCCATCAATCATAAAGGCTTATGGAGGTTTTCGTACTTCTCCTGGAATAAAGCCCCTATGCCAAAGCAAAACAAATCTCTTTGAAAATAAAAGAAAGAAAGAGAAAAGATGAATTATGTTTTTCAAAAAATACTTGTCTTGAGAATCAAGCTGACAGCAGTGTTTTGGAACCATCGCATGGCCTACGAATTCTACCACTGTTTGAGGATTCTCAGACTAAACTGGGTGTGGTTGATCACACGACCATCCCTCTGTATTTGACAAAATACCACACAAAACAAATTCCACAAATCTTTCCATGCAGGTGGCTCAAAAGTGGACCCAGAAGTTGCTGCTGCAGCAGTGTTATATGTTTCCTACAAATACTCTTGTCGACTGAAAGTAAACATGTTCCATTGTCCCATTTATACAGCGGGATAGAGGCAAATTGTTTGCTCTTCAACTATCTAAAACAAGGGAAATGAGTGAATTTCTCCGACTTGCTCTCCACTTTGCAGCCGTTTCGAAACTGACCGTCTTCTACTCAAACCAATACAGTTTATACACGATTAATGCAGACAAAACGAAACTGTTGATGTGTCGGTTTATGGACAGATTAGAGGAAATGAGACAGCTGATACAGCAGCGAAAGAGGTTCTTAAAACTGAACTGTCATACCCTTTCCTGACCTAAAATATGTCTGTCATTTTTGTCAGAAGGCATCGGATGAAACTGATTAGGCATCAAACACGTTTCAGAAAATGTTACCTAAACTTTGAGAAAAAGAAAAAAGGGGGGATTTTTTTTTTAAATGGATGACATATTGATCAGTCTAACTAAACATTGATTAATTATTGAAGTCATCAGTGAACTGCTGGCAAGAGAGACAGAAAATCATCAGAGCAGAAGAAACAAAAAAACAACAACTCATTTTTAGGTAGCACAGGTGTGTGTTTGAAACTATCTGACGACATCGCTAATCAGCTGCTGTTCATCAGCAAAATATTAGTCTATGGTATCTGGTATCGTATTTTAAAAAAAATCATTCCACAACTACAAACAACCACACCGAAAACCAGTATAACAACGAGAATAACAAAAAGAAACTCGCAGACATTGACATTAACACACAGACCACCCTAACCCTC